>NIVC01000525.1:253206-375706 GCA_002269645.1 Macrostomum lignano | reverse complement strand
TATCTATCTATCTATTTACTGCAGTTTCGTGGTCCTTAGTCTCAAGACAGACCTTGCAGAGTGCAAAATTACGCAGTTCTTCTTCAACCGCAAAAGCACAAAAGTAGTTAACTGCATTCCAGAGTGCTGCAGTCTGTGCAGATATTCTGTGGTCTGTACCGTTCCGTCTGCCAACAAGTTGCGTTACTTAGTGAACTTTAGCTGGCAGCCTGTCTGCCATCCATGTAGCCAGTTGTGCAATACCCACTAAGCATTGCACTAATGAGTAGGCAGTAGCCAATGGCAATAGTAGCCCCAGTGGAAAGCGCCTACTACATAAAAGACGCAGCTGGCGCATTCAGTTGGCAATACAAGCTCTATATATAATCCGAGCATATGCCGGCCGCTACGAGGGTCACTCAGAAAGTTCTTAGCCTGAACACGAAAACAGCAACAAATGAACTAAAAAACGACTACAAGTGCTCAAAATACTCTCCACCGGCATTGATACAGGCTTGCATCCTGTGAAACCAGCTGTCAAAGCACTGCCGCCAATCCTCATCCCGGAGCTCCTCGCTCCTGTTTTTGAACTCATTCACAGCTTCTTCCGGTGAAGAAAAGACCTGGCCCTTCAGAATCTCCTTGCACTTCGGAAACAGAAAAAAGTCGCACGGTGCCAGGTCTGGACTGTAAGCAGGGTGAGTCATCAGCTGGACCTCACAGTCAGCCAGAAACTCCAGAGTTTGAGCCGCCGTGTGCGCGCTGGCGTTGTCGTGGTGCAGCAGCACCCCGCGCATTCCGCACCTTGGGCGCCTCTGGCTCACAGCAGAAAAGACTTTGGGCAGGCAAACCGTTGTGTACCAGTCAGCGGTGACTGTCTGGCGATCTTCAAGTGAAACGGAAGCCACATGCCCAGTGCGCATGAAGAAACAGGCCACCATCTGCTTGCCGACACTCCGGCTGCGTCGAAACTTGGTGGGGCTGTCCTCGTCTCCAAAGGTCCACATGGCTGACTGGCGCTTGCTTTCGGGGTCGTATTGATAAATCCAGGTCTCATCGCCAGTGAGGATGTCCCAGATACGCCGGCTGGTCCCAGATTCGAATTTCTGCAGCATGAATCGGCACCAAGCCACCCTGGTGTCCTTCTGCACGTCCGACAGCTGATGGGGGATCCACCGGGAAGCCAGCTTCCGCACTCCAAGGTGTTCGTGCAGAATGGCGTGCACACTCCCCGATCCAATACCGATCTCCTGCTGGATCTGCTGGTAGGTCACTCGCCGGTCAGCGGCAATCATGCTGGTCACAGCGCAGATATTTTCTGGAGTCACTGCGTCACAGGGTCTCCCGGATCGATGTTCATCTTCGAGGCTTTCTCGACCTCGGCGAAACTCAGCGAACCAGTTTTTGACGGTTGCGTATGAAGGACATACATGAGTAAAAACGTTCTGTAAACTTTGATACGATTCGGCCGGCGACTTGCCTTGCTTGAAGTGCAAGTACATCATTGCTCTGAAGTCGCGATTTTCCAGCTTCATTGTTGAATTGAAGAACTCAGGGGGTGAACTGACTTTAACTCGCTGCAGTGGACTCAAAAGTGGCTGCTTCTGTTTGAAATTTTTGTTGCAATACTTTTAAAAGTTGGTCTTTACCATAGACAAATTTCATGCTTCTACGTCTCGTGGATCCTACTCAGGCTAAAGACTTTCTGAGTGACCCTCGTAATCCTCGCAAACTAATTCGCCTAGACAGGCACAAAGATGAGGCCCGAGAATTCGGCTTCCATCCTGAGTGGATTAAGGATTAGCATGCTTACATATAGTAGGAGAGTATAGTAGTGGACCAAAATGATTTATCAAGTCAAGCCAAGCTAAGAAAGAAGAAATATTCAAGTGGATTCTTTAAATTCGAAACTTTTCGCGTTTTCTGCTTTCTTAGGGTTACATGTGAATGTCAATATCGATGTTTGTTCCCTGGCGTGAAATTGTCTGCCTCTATCAGCCGCGACAGTATAGGCAATTTTTACGCCTCGCTGACGCCCTATAGGTTCGCGCCTCTATCCAATCGATTATAAAGCAGCTTGAAAGAATTTTAGAAACTCTACTATGGAACAGAACAGAGTAAAGTAAGTATATGTATTCATCTGGAAACTAAGGACTTTGAGCTAAATTAAACTCGTACACAATTCGAAATATCACAAGATTAAGTTTAGTGCATGAAATCCATTAGCATCTGTTCGCTAATCATATTAGCCATTAAATCCATTAAATTCAGCTATTCAACCTCTTGGAAATTTGGATATCCCAAAAAATCTATGAGATTTTCCTTTTCATTTCATTTGAGTTTGAGATAAGAGAGGGGTAGCAGAACCCCACTGAATGATCTGGAGCGGGTAGCAGAGCCCCACTGAATGATCTGGAGCGGGTAGCAGAGCCCCACTGAATGATCTGGAGTGGGTAGCAGAGCCCCACTGAATGATTTGGAGTGGGTAGCAGAGCCCCACTGAATGATTTGGAGTGGGTAGCAGAGCCCCACTGAATGATTTGGAGTGGGTAGCAGAGCCCCACTGAATGATCTGGAGTGGGTAGCAGAGCCCCACTGAATGATCTGGAGCGGGTAGCAGAGCCCCACTGAATGATCAGGAAGGGGTAGCAGAGCCAAGGACCACTGTATATTGCTAGTATATAGTTATATACAGGAGTCCTTGAGCAGAGTCCCATGCACTGAATGATCTGGAGCGGGTAGCAGAGCCCCACTGAATGATCTGGAGCGGGTAGCAGAGCCCCACTGAATGATCTGGAGCGGGTAGCAGAGCCCCACTGAATGATCTGGAGCGGGTAGCAGAGCCCCACTGAATGATCTGGAGCGGGTAGCAGAGCCTCACTGAATGATCTGGAGTGGGTAGCAGAGCCCCACTGAATGATTTGGAGTGGGTAGCAGAGCCTCACTGAATGATTTGGAGTGGGTAGCAGAGCCCCACTGAATGATTTGGAGTGGGTAGCAGAGCCTCACTGAATGATCTGGAGCGGGTAGCAGAGCCTCACTGAATGATCTGGAGCGGGTAGCAGAGCCCCACTGAATGATCTGGAGCGGGTAGCAGAGCCCCACTGAATGATCTGGAGCGGGTAGCAGACCCCCACTGAATGATCAGGAAGGGGTAGCAGAGCCAAGGACCACTGTATATTGCTAGTATATAGTTATATACAGGGGTCCTTGAGCAGAGTCCCATGCACTGAATGACCTGGAGCGGGTAGCAGAGCCTCACTGAATGATCTGGAGTGGGTAGCAGAGCCCCACTGAATGATCTGGAGCGGGTATCAGAGACCCACTGAATGATCTGGAGCGGGTATCAGAGCCCCACTGAATGATCAGGAGCGGGTATAAAGCCGGTAATTGTAATAAGCAAACGATCCTATTGAACTGAATACAATCTCACCTTAGCTTCAATTGTGTGATGAAGCAGTCGTGTGTGAAAATCGTCAGATTTAGCTTTCCGTTGGTAATTCTTTCAGAGAACGCAATGTTTTTAAAGTTTTATAGGTTGGCAAATTAGGGCTGTGATAATGAATAGAAAACAAGATTGAAATTCCTAAGTATTATTGGAAATCCACAAATATATGGACTCCCTGAGCTTTACTAACCTATATACCACAAACTCTAGCCAGAATTTATTTTTTATGACCCTACTGGGTCACGCTCTCAGCGCTCTGTACAGGTATGCGTAAATAGGCTATATTTTATTGCTGAAATTGATGGATGATAAGAGATTGTAAAATAGGCAGCCATACTATAGCCACTTTGGGCAGATTGTGCAGTTCACCGTGGGGGCATTCTCAGTGTCTCAGTGCCTGTCTGAGTGTGCGCACTTCACAGCAGGGCCACTGCAGTGCCTGCATCACTCAAGCAAACCTGTCCTTACTCGTATCTGAGTTTAGCTTGATGAGGCCTTGTGTCCCGCATGGTGCAAAATAAAGGCTATGATAAGATATTAGATGGCTAGATGAGTATGAATTGCGAACTTGCTTCGGTAAGAAAGCACTAGATGATCCGAGGTGACACTAGATGATTTGGGGTGGCACTAGATGATTTGGGGTGGCACTAGATGATCTGGGGTGGCACTAGATGATCTGGGGTGGCACTAGATGATCTGGGGTGGCACTAGATGATCTGGGGAGGCACTAGATGATATGGGGTGGCACTAGATGATATGGGGTGGCACTAGATGATATGGGGTGGCACTAGATGATATGGGGTGGCACTAGATGATCTGGGGTGGCACTAGATGATCTGGGGTGCTACTAGATGATCTGGGGTGCTACTAGATGATCTGGGATGGCACTAGATGATCTGGGGTGACACTAGATGATCTGGGATGGCACTAGATGATCTGGGGTGACACTAGATGATCTGGGGTGACACTAGATGATCTGGGGTGGCACTAGATGATCTGGGGTGACACTAGATGATCTGGGGTGACACTAGATGATCTGGGGTGGCACTAGATGATCTGGGGTGGCACTAGATGATCTGGGATGGCACTAGATGATCTGGGGTGCTTCTAGATGATCAGAGCTCACTGTCTGTTTCTTGCTTGCAAAATCTTTTATTCTGTTGTTCTTTTATCATTGAAAGCCCTTTAAAATCATATTAGATGGCTTCGTAAACCAAATTGCACCAACAAAAAATAGAAACCTTATCAATCCCGGGATGCCGGCCCAATTCGTCGGGATCCCGCGGGATTAGCAAAGTCCGGGATAACCCGATCCCGAGAATCCCGGGATTGGCAAAACTCAGGATTCTGTATTCCCTATTTTAGGGCTGCTTGGCGAAAAAAAACCTGCCAAAAATTCAATTGAACTAGCATTGTATATCTTCCATGTTGGAAAATTTAGTGGTTTAGCAAAATTAACTGTATTCACTTCGATCGCATGTACTACAAAGAAAAGGATAGGACGACTCTTGCGGAAGCAGGAGAGACTTGCTTGAATTCAAAAGTTTTGCAATCCTTTCAAATCAATTCCTAATTAAAAATCAAGCGTACATCTTTAACGTATTCTGACAAAGTGCATCTACCAAGGACTGAATGGTAGATGGTAGCACTAACTGAAATGATGCTGAATAAAATTTAGATGCAAAGCGTTTGTTATACTCTTTATGGTATGAATTTTGAATTCTACCATCATCCCCGTACACAGTACATGCGGTAACCTCTCTCTGCATAGGTTTCAGGCTTCCAGCATGTTTTGAATGCCTCACGTGCTCTTTATGTGATAGCATGATTCGCTTTTGCACAGCATGTGCAGTGTTACAGGCATTTTTCTACACTCTTCGAGCGTATAGTTCCTATTCCCATTGTTCTGTTTATCGGTCCAAGACAGTGATATAGAGGAAGTTCTTTGAATTGCTCGTCAGAAGAAAATCAATTAGGCCGATGCGTACTTTTACAGCTTGACTGCTTGTATTTTTGCGTCTTTTTGTTATCCCATGCAATCTTGGGACTCGTTCGGTCTGGGATCCCGCTGATTGAGGAATCTACGGGATTTGGGACCCCGACCAGCACTGATTCAATGCAAATGCAGATCCTGATGTCTGCATTCTGCCTGCTTGGCTCTCGGTTTCTGCAGTGCACAGTGTGTATGCTTAGTTAAGTTCCAGCAGCTTGAGTCTAAGTCTCTTACTTGCTGGCTGCTGCATGTGGTTGGGCTTTTTAGAGGCTTCAACTGCAAAAACAAATGACACTGTTGTTGCGGGAATGCACTTAATCAACCAAGTTGGAGATGGAGACACACCTTTAATAGCAAATTAATTGTTTCTTTTGTATCTGTGTGCCAGTCGGGCCCAGTCGCGGATTTAGAGGGGGGGCGCACAGGGCGCGCGCCCCCCCCGTTGAGTTTTATTTTTTGTATTTTTTATATGGAAAATACACATTACCATGTACATATACTTGTACATGATATGAATATACATGTACCTTAGTAGTCTGCGCCTAGGGATTGCAATCCCGGGATCCCGGGATCCCGAAATCCCGGGATTGGGCCTAAATCCCGGGATTTCCAGTCCCGGGATTCGGGACCCCAAATCCCGGGACTAATGTTTGTTAATATTTTTACAAAAAGTGCTGTAATATAAACATAATTAGGCCCACAACTAGTTTATTATACTGCGCTAATTTCCGTTATTGCCTCACGTCGTGTTGCTCCTTTTTAAACCCCGCGTCACAGATTTAAATGTGAAATTAATTCCAATTTAAATTTTGATATGATTTGCTTCTTTACTACTAATTAGTACATTTATACTACTTACTTCAATAGGTCACAAGATAATGCTGTTTATCATCTACAAATAGATCATTATCTCTATAACAATCAAAAAAGTAAGCAAAAAAGCGTTTAGCGCATATTTTGCCTTAAAATTTCAACCTAGAAGCATAAAAATCTGTATTATTCTGATCCCGGGATTGGCCAAATTCCGGGCCAATCACAAATGATGATTGCTCATTTTGCAATCCCTATCTGCGCCCCCCCCGTTCAAAATTTTCTGGATCCGCTACTGGGACTCGGGCCAGCTGAAAAACGTGACCTCTCCAGTGCCCCAGGCTCACGTGTTCGTGATTCTCGTGGCAAAACAAGACTTCTATATTGCTCACGGCACGTTTTCAGACTGCGAATGAAAAAGTGTATATAAAGCTGTGCAGCCTCAGGAGCCTCACTGTATAGCCTCAGCTGTATAGACAGACACGTCTCACGAGTTAACGAGAGGACAGCCAAAAACATGAAGTGACAGTTCTTCCTGACCTTCCTGCTTTGCTGCGGTTCAAATCTCAGCCTCCGAGATGATGGATGACGACGAGTCCGACAACTACCTGACCGAGTCGGAGGCTGACGGGATCAACGACCTGCCGGATCCGGAGAACGTTGGAGAACACCAATTGGGATGATGAGGCTGCTTCGAAGTCAAAGAAACGGCGGAAGTAATCTTACTTGAGCCCGACAGTTCTTTTCTATCTGATTAACTAGAAACACGTGTACGAATCTTTTCCAAGCGTGTATTGTGTCAAAAAGATACCTATTTAAACATTCATTATTAACATCTCTATGGTGGTTTCGCCAATAAATGGTACTTTTAATAGCGAAACCTGAAACTCCACTAAAATAAACAGCCATTTGGACTGAATTTCTCTTAATTATACACCCAAGAAATGCAGCTAAATTTACTTTGTTGAAAAGTAAAGTACTTTGTCTGGATATTTCCGACTGAAATGATCCATGCATTTCTTGCGGTGCATGGCTTAGTTATTTTTGCCTTTTGATTGCCATGATGGCACCTCTTCTGTGTGCCTGCCTGCCTGCCTGCCTGACTGCCTGCCTGCCTGCCTGCCTGCCTGCCTGCCTGCCTGCCTGCCTGCCTGCCTGCCTGCCTGCCTGCCTGCCTGCCTGCCTGCCTGCCTGCCTGCCTGCCTGCCTGCCTGCCTGCCTGCCTGCCTGCCTGCCTGCCTGCCTGCCTGCCTGCCTGCCTGCCTGCCTGCCTGCCTGCCTGCCTGCCTGCCTGCCTGCCTGCCTGCCTGCCTGCCTGCCTGCCTGCCTGCCTGCCTGCCTGCCTGCCTGCCTGCCTGCCTGTCTGCCTGCTTGCCTGCCTGCCTGTCTGCCTGTCTGCCTGTCTTAGTGTCTGTCTTTCTGTCTGTCTGTCTGTCTTAGTGTCTGTCTGTCTGTCTTAGTGTCTGTCTGTCTGTCTTATAGTGTCTGTCTGTCTGTCTGTCTGTCTGTCCGTGTGTCTATCTGTCCGTCTGTCTTTCTATCTGTCTGTCTGTCTGTCTTAGTGTCTGTCTGTCTGTCTGTCTGTCTGTCTGTCTGTCTGTCTGTCTGTCTGTCTGTCTGTCTGTCTGTCTGTCTGTCTGTCTGTCTGTCTGTCTGTCTGTCTGTCTGTCTGTCTGTCTGTCTGTCTGTCTGTCTGTCTGTCTGTCTGTCTGTCTGTCTGTCTGTCTGTCTGTCTGTCTGTCTGTCTGTCTGTCTGTCTGTCTGTCTGTCTGTCTGTCTGTCTGTCTGTCTGTCTGTCTGTCTGTCTGTCTTAGTGTCTGTCTGTCTGTCTGTCTGTCTGTCTGTCTGTCTGTCTGTCTGTCTTAGTGTCTGTCTGTCTGTCTGTCTGTCTGTCTGTCTGTCTGTCTGTCTGTCTGCCTGCCTGCCTGCCTGGCTGGCTGCCTGTGTCGAATTTATCAAAGAAAATCGCGTCTCTGCTAATAGCTTTCCTTTTTATAAGTTCTTTCTTAAGGTAAACAGGCAATCAAGAGAAATTTCTTGCGGGAAAATCTTTCTGCTGGAAAAAGTCTGTGCGGGGAAAATTCGTGTGGGAAAATCTCGGTGGTAAAATCTCGGCAGGAAAATCTCGACGGGAAAATTTCCTGCGGGAAACTCTCGCTGTGATAAAAACTCGCTGCGGGAGAATCTCGTGCGGGGATAGCTCGGCGGGAAAAATTCCTGCGGGAAATTTTCGTGCTCCCCTTATTTAGCCATAAATCAAATATCAGCAGTGTAGAATTGCTAAATTAAGCTACCCTCGGGCTCTTTGCCGGCAGGAAGGAATGCAATTAGCAGAGGTTTAGAAATAATGGTGATAAGATCGATTATTTTGGCTTGTGTATTAACTTCTTCGCCCTTCTCTTTTACTCTCATCTCATACCCGAAATTCTCTTGTTTCTCTCTCAACTCCACTTTCACTCTCCCCTTCTAATCACGTCACTTTTCTTTCCCAAATCCGCTTCATTCTAAAAAAAGCTTTAAAAAAGGTACCGCATATTATCAATTATCATTTTCTCATACCTTACAAACTTTGTGAGTTTAAAAAAAGTTTTACATAAAATAGTTAAATAAGCTTGTATCTAATGATTCAAATAAGTTTTATTGCTTCACTCGGTGCTGCTGCTGGCAACGCGATTACGGTCGTAGTTTATTATCAGACAGACGCAATTACTATGCCAACATTGGTTGCTTGCTGCCATCCCCAAAGCTCCCTTACTTATTGAATTGCAATACGAGTAACTTATTCGTTTAGAGATAACATAACTGATAGGCACTGGCTCTCGTTTTACGATTTTAATACAAATTAATGGTTATCTATCTAAAGCTTGTTTCCTGCGCTACAAACTAACACCCGACGCCCAGACGAACCCCCGCGGAGAGGGAACCGCCGAAGCAAGCCCGGCGACAACCACCTCAAATTGCTAGCTAGACAGCACCCCGTTTCTCTACACCGGTTCTGATTGGCTGAGCCCAATTTTTCAATTGCACCACCCCACCAATCCTTAGACTGAATTTAATTGGCTGAGACAATTTTAATAGCCCCCTTTTAGGCCAGGGAACCGACGCCAGTATAAATACGAGCCCAGAGTCTAGGAAAGAAGCTAGAAAGTCAACTAAGTTACTTCATATTCATAATACACAATCTTGAATCAAGAAGCCACAATGCAACACCTTCTTGAAAGCAGCACCTGGCTTACTGATCACAGCAGCTGGAAGCTGTTGAAACCAGCCCAGCTGTCTGCTGAGCCATTGTTGTCCTCGTTATCAATCTCGTCGAACTCGTCTCCAGATAAGGCCGGACACAAAAGCGAGGCATTTGGCAGCTCGGGCCAGCTAGGCTGGAGCTGGAGCACAGTGAAGCCTCTGATTGACTTTGACTCGGGCTGCATGAGCGACTCTGCTGAGCAAAACCATCGGGCTCCGGTGTCGCCCGCTGCCGAAGGCTGGAATGGAGTCTGCGACGGCGGAGGCGGCGCTAGTGGCATTCCTGAACATCAGCAAAAACTCTTTTCTTACGACGCTTTTGGTGAGTGCACGAGTGCGTGCATGCATCTATGATATAGGGCTCTTTCTCTGTTTGTGATATTTTAATCTTTTATTATCCCGCCGTTGTCACCAAAAGTTGACGAGGTCGAGTTGGCGCAGTGGGTCTGTTGCTATCCCGCTACTAGGTGGCCACAAAGTTTTTTGTAATTAGGGTCTTTCTCTGTCTCTTAAAATATTCCACTTGCTGCCACCAAAGTTGTGACAGATCTGAGTAGCACTTGATGTACTTCTAGTTCTAATATCGTATTATGTATTACTCTGTTGCGTATCATGTATTATTGGTCTGAGCGGTCTTATGGCACCTATCCTATCCTATTTCATGTATTTCCCCCCTATTTCAATCTCTGTATTCGCTCCTATTGAGGATTTATTTCTCAGTCCGCGGCTGTTACCAGGATCAGAGGGTCACAGTCACAGCTTACACTCTGTAGCTATTTATTCTGTTTAAGGCGATTTCTTTGATTCTGAATCTAGATGTCTCGTTTCTACACGGTTACTAATTCTCCCAAAGTCTCGAGCCCAGCCTCCCAGGGAGCTATACATGCATTGACCCACTGAGGAATCCCAGGGAGCTATATTGACCCACTGAGGAATTCCAGGGAGCTATATTGACCCACTGAGGAATCCCAGGGAACAATATTGACCCACTGAGGAATCCCAGGGAGCTATATTGACCCACTGATGAATCCCAGGGAGCTATTGACCCACTGAGGAATCCCAGGGAGAGCTATATTGACCCACTGATGAATCCCAGGGAGCTATTGACCCACTGAGGAATCCCAGGGAGCTATATTGACCCACTGAGGAATCCCAGGGAGCTATTGACCCACTGAGGAATCCCAGGGAGCTATATTGACCCACTGAGGAATCCCATATCCAGGGAGCTATATTGACCCACTGAGGAATCCCAGGGAGCTATATTGACCCACTGAGGAATCCCAGGGAGCTATATTGACCCACTGAGGAATCCCAGGGAGCTATATTGACCCACTGAGGAATCCCAGGGAGCTATATTGACCCACTGAGGAATCCCAGGGAGCTATATTGACCCACTGATGAATCCCAGGGAGCTATTGACCCACTGAGGAATCCCAGGGAGAGCTATATTGACCCACTGAGGAATCCCAGGGAGCTATTGACCCACTGAGGAATCCCAGGGAGCTATATTGACCCACTGAGGAATCCCAGGGAGCTATTGACCCACTGAGGAATCCCAGGGAGCTATATTGACCCACTGAGGAATCCCATATCCAGGGAGCTATATTGACCCACTGAGGAATCCCAGGGAGCTATATTGACCCACTGAGGAATCCCAGGGAGCTATATTGACCCACTGAGGAATCCCAGGGAGCTATATTGACCCACTGAGGAATCCCAGGGAGAGCTATATTGACCCACTGAGGAATCCCAGGGAGCTATATTGACCCACTGAGGAATCCCAGGGAGCTATATTGACCCACTGAGGAATCCCAGGGAGCTATATTGACCCACTGATGAATCCCAGGGAGCTATTGACCCACTGAGGAATCCCAGGGAGAGCTATATTGACCCACTGATGAATCCCAGGGAGCTATTGACCCACTGAGGAATCCCAGGGAGCTATATTGACCCACTGAGGAATCCCAGGGAGCTATTGACCCACTGAGGAATCCCAGGGAGCTATATTGACCCACTGAGGAATCCCATATCCAGGGAGCTATATTGACCCACTGAGGAATCCCAGGGAGCTATATTGACCCACTGAGGAATCCCAGGGAGCTATATTGACCCACTGAGGAATCCCAGGGAGCTATATTGACCCACTGAGGAATCCCAGGGAGCTATATTGACCCACTGAGGAATCCCAGGGAGCTATATTGACCCACTGAGGAATCCCAGGGAGCTATATTGACCCACTGAGGAATCCCAGGGAGCTATATTGACCCACTGAGGAATCCCAGGGAGAGCTATATTGACCCACTGAGGAATCCCAGGGAGCTATATTGACCCACTGAGGAATCCCAGGGAGCTATATTGACCCACTGAGGAATCCCAGGGAGCTATATTGACCCACTGAGGAATCCCAGGGAGCTATATTGACCCACTGAGGAATCCCAGGGAGCTATATTGACCCACTGAGGAATCCCAGGGAGAGCTATATTGACCCACTGAGGAATCCCAGGGAGCTATATTGACCCACTGAGGAATCCCAGGGAGCTATATTGACCCACTGAGGAATCCCAGGGAGAGCTATATTGACCCACTGAGGAATCCCAGGGAGCTGCTACATGTAGTTGCAACAAAACGCAATACTCGTAAAAAACTATTTCATCTCAAAATACAAAACACAGGAGAGGCTGAGGTGCACCGTCAACATCTGCTGTGCTCAACACTGACGGACGAGTCTCGCACAACCGACGAATCCGTTGGCATTCTTCGTCATCAGAATCGCCCTGCAGCTGCATCGCTGAGTCTGAGACAGCGTGGCAACCAGCAGCAGCACCTGCCAATGCCAATCGGCACGCCTGCAGCTCAACCAGCTGTGCATCATCAGCATCAGCAGCCTAAACTGAGCATCGGCCACGAGATTGACAAGTGGATCGCCTCGGTCAGCTGTTGCGCCTCGTTGCCTAGCAACATGAAAACCAGGCCGAATCAGCTTGGCCCGAACCGGATCCTAGTTGACAAAGCTACCCTGCTCAGCTTCCTGGCCAAGCTGAAGATGCATCATCAGAAGAAACGCGAAATTGGCATCGAATTGTGCGCATTCTGCCGACAGAATCAGGAACCGTTCCACGTGTACACCAGCCACCGACTGGCCGACATCAACGGCAATGTTACCTGCCCAGTGCTGTTCAGGTGAGCTCGGTCTGCCTGCTGTGATTAAAAATTTATACACAAGTCAGGACCCCTGTAAAACCGCTGACCTAGCCTAAAAAAATCCTGCACCAGCCTCTAGATATACCGGTATATAATCACTTCATTTAAGCTACTAACAGTAGAGAAGATAAAATATGACCGACTTTTTAGTGACAAGAGCACAAATTTATTCAGAATAATATAATCTTTACTATTTTGTCCCTGCCTGAAAAAATCCAGGTACGTGTGCCCAATTTGTGGCGTCTCGGGCAGCAAGGCGCACACCATCAAGTACTGCCCGCTTGGCAACGGCACCAATCAGCAGCAGCGCCATCGTCTGCAGTCCGTGTCCGGATTCTGACTGATTTGATCGATTCATTCATTGGTCTGCAAACTGGCTTATCAGAACTTTGTTAAGTGCGTTTTTTGTTTATCAGAGTGAAGAATAGTGAGCTGGGATAAAACGGGTAGGATGGACCGCAGTTGTGAATACTAATGAACAGGGATAGAACGGGTAGGATAGACCGCAGTTGCGAATACTAATGAACAGGGATAGAACGGGTAGGATAGACCGCAGTTGTGAAAACTAATGAACAGGGATAGAACGGGTAGGATAGACCGCAGTTGTGAATACTAATGAACAGGGATAGAACGGGTAGGATAGACCGCAGTTGTGAAAACTAATGAACAGGGATAGAACGGGTAGGATAGACCGCAGTTGTGAAAACTAATGAACAGGGATAGAACGGGTAGGATAGACCGCAGTTGTGAATACTAATGAACAGGGATAGAACGGGTAGGATAGACTGCAGTTGTGAATAGTAATGAACAGGGATAGAACGGGTAGGATAGACCGCAGTTGTGAATACTAATGAACAGGGATAGAACGGGTAGGATAGACCGCAGTTGTGAATACTAATGAACAGGGATAGAACGGGTAGGATAGACCGCAGTTGTGAAAACTAATGAGCAGGGATAGAACGGGTAGGATAGACCGCAGTTGAGCAGTATAATTTTTACCGATATTTCCATTTGCATATTCTATTTTCGATCTTGAATCCATCAAATATCCCCTGTTAACAAATCAGTTTAGGAAGCGAATTTTATTGATTTTAACCCCTCGTTGATGCTTTTGTATACCCTTGGATTGATTTTTTGATAAAAGTTGGTTAACTGAATTTATGGTTTATTGGTATGCATTGGAAGAGTGGGCAGTCGATATCGTCTCAGCAAAAAGTGCTGCATTTTGAGTATGCGAGCGGTTTTTTTATTTTTAATTTTTTTCGATGTGGTTCAGTCTTACATGTGCGTTTTGAAAAATTCTCAAAAGATTACAGAAATACTAAGCATTAAATTTATTTTGTTACTTTTTATTGTGTTAAGCGATTGCCTAATTCATTTGACCTATTTGTTTACCTGTTCAAGCCGTGTTGCAATTATATACTGTTATGTTTTAGCTACTATAATTAGTCTTCTTAGACTTTTGTTCGTACTTTTTGACAGTGTTTTAATTTGATTAATTATTTCTGTAATATAAAAATTAATTTTTTTAAACATCAAATTAAAGCTGCACTTTTATTACTGTACAATTCTCCCAATATGTCTCGATCGCTTTGAAAGAAAAGTTAAAGTAGATAAAAAAAGAAGTTTTATCGTGGGACCATCGAAGTCCTTTGTTTTATGTTATATTTGAATATTTCTAATTGTTTTGCAAACATTTAATCGCTTAATTGCGTTGTAGCAATCGTAATAATAAAATATACTGAAGCAATAATATTACATGTACTACACACAAGTTGATCGTTTTTAAATTGTGTTCTTATCACCTTGATTTACTCGTTTTAGAGTACATACATAAATGTACATGTAATAGTTAACAGTACAACAAGGCCTTTAATGTAGTAAATTTTTTCTATGTAACTAGATAAACTTCCATGTGTAGCTACTGTAGTAACTGCACGAACATGTAATATAAATTCCAATAAAAACCTTGTACATGTACAATTCAATCAAGAATGACGCAGGGACTACTCAAACATGTTTGAGTAGTCCCTGGAATGACGCTTCGCCATTTGCTCTCGCAGTCTCGCCCTTCAGTTATTTTGCCTTTACGGTTTAGCCCGCCCTCAAATCTCTAGCTATCGATGAGACGGGAACAAGTAATGACAATGAGCCAAATTGACCCAAGTGGGTTGTAGCCCCACCTCTTTAAACTGCTATAAACGCCACTCACTGCTTAGTGGCTTTCACCTAGCTATTGCGAAAGATATTGCAGAAATTTTAAATAGCACTTGGAATAATTTAATGACTACAAAACGAAATAGATTTTCTATATTTTTTTACCTAAATGTATAGCTACACAATCTGTACAACACGCGAAACCATTCTTTGAATAGAAGAAGTCGAGGATGGAAATTGGAAGAGTTTTTAAAAAATGCGTGAAAAAATTCCTGTGGCTACGTGTAAAACTGTATGTAAGTAAAGATCGAAAACATAAAGCCACGGTTCTACTTTTTATCAGAAAAAGCAATTCTAATTTACTAATTGTTATTGCCATTGAAAACCTGAGTTCCTCACAAAATAAAAATATTCGTGCTTTAGTAGACCTACTAGCTAACATTGATTCTATTCTACGATTTTTCTGATTCTAGATTACAGGGAGCCCTTCATACAACCTTAAAGCGATTGCATAAGGCTATTATAGTAAAAAACTCGGAAGCTGAGTTTTAAAGTAATGGAGATATAAAAATTATTTGTCAGTTGATAAAACATTTTTAGCAAAAAACCCTTCTATTGTTTTATTATAGTAGACAATGATCAAATGATGATATTCAATCAGATATTTAATTTGCTTTACTCGTATAATAAACACAACTTTTGAATTTGGTCCGCAGACTGACTGCTGTCTGGTATTGCGGGCAATACCAGACAAAAAAACGACACAGAAAGCATTGCTACAAAAATATACTACGACAACCAAGAAATAGAGGAAGTAAATGAATTTAAATACCTGGGAATTATTTTTGAACCAAAAAACAGCTTTAAAAAATGTATTGAACACCAAACTAAGCAGGGATATACAGCCATGTTTTCCCTACTCCATAGGGTAAAGAATACGTCCCTAGACATCACACTCATTCGCAGACTATTTGACGCGCTTGTTACCCCCGTTATCACTTACGGTTGTGAGCTCTGGGGCCCTCTGGCTACCATGTCTGATACAAAAGCTATTGATAATATTCAGCTGAAATTCTACAAATATCTCCTCAATCTACCAAAATTTGCTAGCAACAGTGTGGTATCATCAGAACTTGAGCTTACTCCAATCTCTCAACGAATCGCTAAAACCTACCTCATCTACTGGCTGAAGATTAGACACAAAAAACTCTGCCAAACGACTCTAGAAATTTTCTACTCAAACACCGGCCAAAAAAATCCATGGAAAATGAATGTACTAAAGAAACTAGAAAGTATAGACCTAAAAGCACTAACTGAAGATAAACTTTCCCAAAGCTTTAATAACGAGAAATACCTAGTGAAAAAGCACCTCAAGATACACAGAGAAAGAGAACTTAGCCAAAAGCTAGAGAATCAGCAACATATTAAACTCTACAAAAACGCCTATCTCTACAAAAAAATCTGCAGGCCCGACCTTTCAGATTTCTTTCCATGTACATTTAGAAACAAAAAATTCTTAACAACCCTCCTAAAACTGAAATGCGAGATTACACCCAACTTTTTTTCTCAAGAACCATGTAAAATGTGTGGAGCGCGAAATGGTTCTGACATTCTACACTACTTGACCGAATGTCCACAAACTGAAGAGATCAGGAAAAAATACTTCTGTCAATACCTCTTAAATAGCAATCAAATACACAAGATAGGATATGCTACTAATGAAAAAAGAGTCAGAAAAGAGCTCACTGGTGTAGCTAAAATATATGAAGTCATGAATAGCTAAAACAGTTAAACAAACTGAATCAGATACATCAGCAGTGTAACAAATCCGCTTTTCAGTTGTTTATTCATTTACTGTCTTTTTTAATTTCCTATATTTAAATCGTCGTTATTCGTTAAAAGTAAAATTCTTTCGAAGTATTGTTTATGTTCGTTTTTCACGCTTTGAAATATCACGCGCTTTCAAAAATACTAAAAGTCTTTTTTTTTTTTTACAAACTCGCTTACCAAAGTAATCTCGCAATTAAAGCTATACCTCGTAATTTGTACTCATTTTTGTATTAATATTTATACTCGTTGTTAGTTGTTAGTCGTCACTTTTCGTCTAAAAATACCGTAAAAATTCTGGCGCGCTTTCAAATACTTTATCTTTTACAATAACTTAGCAAATCGTCGTCAAATCGTCTTTATAAACTTCTATATTCGAAAATTCCAAATACATAGCTCTATAATATATTGGCCAAACAGGCTAATTGCCTGAGCCAAATTCTCTTACTCTTACTATTAATTGTAAAATGCTGTTTGTTTTAGTTTATATGCTTCGCTTTTCGCAAGCGCCAAATCTAACAGCTAACAATTAACAATGTTGATAATAGATGGAGGGCTGTACGGAGCCGCTCAAGCCGAGCTGCGCCGAGGCGATTTCCTATTCAGTATTAATTGTTTCGCAACGGCAGGCTAGGCTGGCTAGCTAGTTCGATGGTCATCCGACATCCGTCAGAAGCGCCCTAGCCTAGGAATTTTTCTGTTGCTAATGAGTCTATGGCTATATTAAAAGGCGTTATTTAGATTATTTTATGTTATTATTAGGCCTAAAGATTATAAAAAGGAAGTGCTTATCCCCACGGTCCCGTGCCGATAATTCCAATTTTATCCACACTGATCCGTGTCAATAATTTCTAGCTTGTCCCCACAGCAGCTTATTCAAGTTATGGAAATAGCTGCCACCATTCAAGTCTATATAGGCCGTGTCAATAATTACAATTTTATCCACATGGATCCGTGTCAATAATTTTCAGCTTATCCCCATGGCTAGAATTGTGCAGTTGTTTGTATTTAATTTTGTGTACTGACATTAAATCAATATTGTCATTATTATTAGTAATGTTATCATTATTATTATATATTGAAAGTTGAATCTTGCAAGTCTCATTCGCCTCGAACTTTGGGTTGTTTGGTTGTTCTAAGTAAAGCTGGCAGCTAAGCATAGCAAATATTTAAAATTAACCCTTTTAATGACAAAAAGTTTTAACAAAGTACTCGATACTATTCAGTATTCAATACATGTAGTTTATTTGGAAGATTTGTAAAACAGTGAAAACAAAGATGGTTTTTAAACAGATTCATTTTAACGTAATTGAACAAAAATACTAATTTTTTGTAGTTCTATATAAAAAGTTCAAAAATCTAATACAGTTAGGTCTAACACCTAAAGTTATTGATAGGGCCTATAAATATATAGTATATATATTTTTGGCTCCAACCAAAGTCATCATTTTCAAGATCCTCATATGGGTATCTAGTCAATCTGGTTCTGGCAACAAGACAATCTGGCAACAGACAATCTGGCAACAGTCAATCCAGCAACAAACAATCCTGTGTTAGATATTAAGTCAACATATATCAGCATATATATAGATTAGTTGAGCTATTATTTTTAGCTCTTTATTATTACTTATTAATTTGATTATTTTGATTGAATTAATTAAAAAACAATTAGGCCTATATAAACTATAATTGTTGCAATTATATTTTCACAGCTATATATAGCTGACATTAGCTGTTGATTTTTTAAATGTTATTTTCAAAGCACAATCAATTTAATCTATTTGGAAAGCAAGTTTGTATGACTATGATCAATATTATTGTATATATTGTATTTGCAACAATATTCGAAAGTCAAAGAACCAAAAATTGTTAGGGGGCCTATATATGCTGAATATATATTGATTTAATATCTGTTGCTAGATTGTCTATCACTAGATTGACTGTTGCTGTATCGTTTATTGCCAGATTGTCTTGTCACCAGACTGTTTGGAAGCCATCATATGTAGATTACAAAAAAAACAACTAAATTGTCATTGTCTTTGCATTTAGACAATGTTGAATTCACTAAATCATCATATTATGTTTTACAAAGAAAACTTGAATTTTTTTAGTTAGATATGTTAGTTAAATAGTCCTAGATGTTTCATTGGCTATGCAAGGATCTTGGCTCATAGTGGCAATATATTCTTGTTTGCCAACAAAAGATTTTCAACTTTAAATTACATTCATAGGCCTAGGCCTAGCATCCACTTAAAAGATGCAAAGCCTTGGCCTAATTTCTATATTAAAGTTAATAGGCCTAAATGAGCTAAATATTCAAGGTTTAACTAGGAATGAATGATATAAAATAGTGTTATAATGATTTGGTAACTCTATAATTAAAAGCATATGTAGGGTCTATTTTTAAACTTTATTCAAGATATTATTCCTTAGCTTTAATTTATTCTAGGGTCCTATGTTACTTTGTTTGATTTGGTTTCAATTCCAAGAAATTTGATAAATTGGTCATATTCAAATTAAATGGTAAAGTATTATAGATTGGCCAAGTTGTTATCATCATATTCATATAACAATTTAAAAAGATGACAATTTCAACTGTATCCTATATTTTAATTACAATGTAAATAACCATAGTGGTAGATTTAGAGAGGGCACATAGGGCGCAGGCCCTATGAAATTAGATTTATAATTTTTATGTAGACAAAAATATATCATTAGGCCTATATAATATTTGTACATTATATGATACATGATATAGACTGAATGTGAATTTTTGCAAGTTTTTAAAACAGAATTTAAATGTACAAAAAATCCAAATCAAAAACCTTCATATTTCTAAAAAAAGTAAGACATTTTTTGGATTTAGATTCCAAATCTAAATATTTGAATCCCAATGGCGGCGCAGTATCTTTGGTTAGGATGGGGGTGCAGTAATTAGGTGGTCATCCCCTTTCCCCTACCAATTGTAATTAAACAAAAAAAACATTTGAATTCGAACAAACCAGATTATTTTCTAAGAAAATAAAAAATTATAAACAATTTATGTTATACTTCTTATAAAACAAATGCACAACTTAAAAATTCTTATAAAAATGTATTATTAATCATTGATACAAGTTGCAAGGCAGGGGTGACCATTTGCCCTCCTTTCCTAGGGTCTTTTTCAAGGCTGTGGGGATAGTAAGGTGGTCACCCAGGGGCAGCTGCCTCCCTTGCCCCCCTGTGCTGCCACTGTCAAATCCATCACTAATATGTACCTTAGTAGTTTGTGCCTCTCCCATTCAAAATTTTCTATATCTACAAATGAATAAAAACAGTATTATTTACATGGTACCATATAAATAATGAGTGCTAGTACTAATACTAAGCCCTTATTAGGGCCAATGGCCAACTAGGCTAGGCCTAGTGCAATTTTTTTGCTAGTAAAAATCAAATTATCTATCAATGGTCAATAGAAAGTTTCAAGTGGCAAGTGCCTTTTTATAGGTATTAATAGTAAGCTAAGCAAGCCAGCTAGGCAAATGTTGGTATAATTTATATAGGGCCTAGTGGCATAACCAAGGGGGCTACCCCTTTCCTTCTCCCCCTAATCGCCTAGAGGGTAGGGTTGGGCATGGTGGATACCAAAACCAGGAGGCAATTGAGTGCCTGTGACACCAAAATGAATGCTTGCGGCATCAAAATGAATGCCTGTGGCATTAAAATGAGCACTTGTGGCACCAAAAGTGGCAATGGCATTTAATGGCAAAAGGCATGACTAGCCAGGCCAACCTGGCCCCCCTCCCAATTGAAATTCTTGGCTACACCATTGATAGGGCCTATCTAACTTTTCTCCTAGATGGCTACCAACTCAAATGTGGGACTTATATACATCAATGTAGTATTTTCTATAGATTATATTTTACATAGATTATATAGATAAAAAAGCATACTAACCTTGCTTTGCACATTGTCAAAGCACTTTTTGTGACACAATCTTGCCTACAAGCCAAAAATTGGACTGCTTCAACTCTGCCAGTCACACTGAGGTTGAAAAACTTATGTACCAATACCTTAGCTGCTTTTTGGCATTGTCTAGGGTAGTAGTTATGAGCCCAATATTTTTCAAGTAGCTAAATATATCAATCTGACTAAAAGTATTTACAAGGTTGCAATTGATTATTTTGCAAGCTTAATTGATTGATAGTTCTCTTCTAGATAAAAAATCTTGATGGTTGATGGTTTTTTTCTTTCTTTTCAGTTTTTTTAGTTGTGCAAGCCAAACTTTTATGAGTAGTAGAGTATTGCTATAGCATGGATTGAACCTTAGAGCTAGAAAAAGTATCAAAAAAACATAAAAATATAGGTTTTCTACATGTATATATATGTAGTTAGCATGTTATTTAAACTAGTAAATATTAATGAAAATTTTTTGAGGCATGAAAAAAATGGCCCTTTGCTAATCATAGCACTGCCTATCAGAAGCAAAAGCAATACCATTTTTTGCTAAAAAAATGAAAACTACTATCTTCATAGTGTATTTTTTGATAAAAAAACCTGCCTAAAATTTTCAAGAAATTTAGTTTCTTGTCCTTATTTATAGTAGGTTTGTATGTATAGCTACCATGTCCCTAGTATTTTAGACCACTATATAAACATGGTAGCTATGCCCTTGAATAGCTATTAAAAGATTAAACTCCTAAGCAAAAGTAGGAACACAGTGTTAAGATTAAGACAGAATTTAAGAATTGTTAAAGGTACATGATTAGGTTTTAAAAGAATACACTTTGGATTTCAAATTATCTGTTGTACAAAATATTTTCAAATATATATAGCAAAAATTAAAAGTGTGTTTAATGTTTATTAATACTGTTTGATTGTCATTATTTAAGGCATTTTAACCCAAAGCATAATGGCATAAATTTTGTACCAAATTAGAACATTGAACTGCTAGAAAATTTAGGTAAAACATTATTTTGACCAAAGCTACTTTGTTAGGCTATATTTAAAGCAGTTAATATTTGCTTTTAATTTAATCCTTACTCCTATTACACTAATTAGATAACAAAGTAGGTACAAATTAGGTAAGCCCTATCCTAAAGCCCTTTTGAAAGACATTGGACTAATGCCTAGGCCTTCTCTAATAGCCTGACCAAGGCCAGCTTCCTGACTTATTAACTAGTGTTCTGCTGTAATGAGGGTCTATGTACTGTAGCCATAGCTGTAAGTAAAACTATGGCATATTCTAATTATCCATATTCCATAGCCATAGGGACCCCAATGTTATCATATTCCCATAGTTCCTATAGCTGTAGCTGTAGTTTTAACAAAAAGTCTAGAAAACAAAATATTTTGAAACAAGAAGATAACTTGGTGCTTAAACAATTGCAAATTAAGCTAGAAAATAAAAGAAACACTCAATTGCCTTTGTAAGATTATATTTTGTCTTTTTACAGAGCAATAATACGTAATAATTACTGTACTTATGCTGAACTTTTTCATAATAATAAAAATTAGAGTTTGCTAGTGTTTTATTGTAATTTATTGTGTATATTTAATAAGTTTTTAAGTTGATAATACAATTTACTAAAGTATCTTTGTTTTATTCTACCTGTTTCTAATATTTTTTCAATTTTTTAAATTAATAACTATGGCTACGGGAATCTACAGAATATGACAGCAACTACTATATTTCCATAGTTTTAGCCATAAGAGCAGCTAGCTACCGTAGGCATATCCATAGCTACTGTAGGCACCTATTTTACCATATTTGCTGTAGGATCTATGGCTATAGCAGAACACTTATGAACTATTCATCAGTCTTCTTCTTGCAATAGCCTCTCTAGCTCTAAACAGGGCCAATGATTCTTTCAACTACCATCTTTAGAAACTTTTCAACTTCGTCCATCAGCTCCTTTTCACTATAATTTTTGTTGTTATCTATCACTATCAACATTGGACCTGCATCCCTTTCCCACACAGAGTATTATCAACAAGCCATGTATTCTTAGCGTATTAAATTGGGCTGTCTTTTGCCTCTAGGCATGCAAAGGTTTTTTCCTTTAATGCATTTCTTAATTCAAGAAAAAAATATTAGGTCTATATATTGAAGATTTGCAGATTATATTCTCTTTTATTTGTCTTACTTACTACTGAAAGTAGCAATAATTGTGTTAATTTTAAATACTTGGGACAGTCAACTATTCGAATAATTCAACTTCAAAGGGTGTACTTAGGAATTTAGCAGCCACCTATAGAAATATTCTTTGAAGTGGCCCTTTTGCTTATAGGAACTGTTTTTCCAATGTTATTACGTATTTCTAATATTAACGCTTCACAGTTACTTGGGTATTAGAAAAGGACCTTAAATAAAAGAAACATGAATTGGAAGTTGACTGATTAAAAGTTTGATTTAAAATCAATCAAGTCTGTGAGCTCTGCAGAGTTGATTGATGCCTTCCCCTCATTTATAAGGGAAGTTTTAGTTTACAGTATATTGAGTTTAATGTGCGAGCTTGCCGCGGTTTATAGCTTAGTTACTAATTGGCAGCTTGGGGTTGGCTCCCTACCGTTCGCCAGAGGTGCAAAGCTTCCTCAACCAAATCTCAATCAATCTTAGCCTATCTTAGTCCCGGTTTCACGCGCATTCTTCCATCTGCTCTACTTCCGTTTTTTTACTTTCTCTTGGGAACAGGCAGTTGTTAATAATTTATTAGAGCAGCAGCAAAATGTGCTTGTGTGGGTGGCCGACTGCCTGCTCCCTGAGCAATATAAGGCAGGGTAGATCTCTGATTTATGTGCAAAGCTAACGATGTGTTAACCTCAACTGGCCCCTGTGTATCCGTCTTGAGCATTTAAAATTAGGGTTTTTCAGTTTTCTTGAACTTAATTTTACACGTTCGGTAAGGGTAGGCGATGAGTGGTAACGCGTTGGACTGTCGCAATAACGTACCTGAGTTCGATCCCTGGCGTGACTGCATTAATTTGGTGTTAAGACTTCGTGCACGGAACTAAATCTAGAGACCGTGTCGTACAACTCGCGTGCCGGTAGGCCAACCTTGGTAAGGTATCGGGCTTTATGCCTGACGATGCACAAGTCAGTCAGGGCCACTGTAAACTTGTCCTTGACCATGTGTGCTCATACTCAGAGGTAGCTAAAATGGCATTCGCTTGTTTCTTGTCGACTTTCCACTGTCCAACTTGATTAGCTAATTCCTTAGTTAAGATCTGCTTTTTTTCGTAAAGCACTGACAAAACTTTTAATTTCTTTGAGTTGAGCTTTTGAGCGACTTGGATGAGCTTCTTTTTCACCGCACAGATACTAAAATAACTAGATGGGCCACTCAGGCATATATGCGTAGTAAAACAGCTTTCTACTTTCAGTTCAGTAGCAAAGAAGAATACATAAGCTATTTTAAAGAAAGTAAGGCAGCTGAAATGACTGATAAGTTTAGAAGCCCAAGCTTTAAGGCGTAAACAACTTGCTAATTGGTTTAGCGATAATGTACATTAGCCAGTCTACTGAAATGTACATGGCAGCTTTAGGCTGGGGTTCCGAGAAAGGCAATAAAAATTGGGACGGGGCGGGGGGTTGTGTGGAAAGGCGCGGTTGCAGGGCTGAGGCTGGTGGGTAAAAGTCAATGAGCCTTCGCTTTAAATTAAAATACATTAAAATGCTTTTGTTTAACCTATACTACTGAACTGAAAGTAGCTTACACGCAGATGTGCTGAGTGGCCCATCTAGTTATTCTAGTATCTGTGGTTCACCGTTAGAATTATAGACCTTCAAAACCTTCGATATGAATTTTAATTTGAGACTTTATGACAAATATAAGTTTTCGGGCCTGCGACCATGATCAAGCTACGTGCGTGCTCTTTAGCCAGTCGGGGTCAGGGTGGGTGGTCATCGTTCATTTTTCCCTATTTTCCTTCGTGCTCAAATGCTTATTGAACTTCTGCTACTTGGTGCAAGGGGCAACAATCGCCTGCCTGCCGTCCTTTGAATTAGTTTGTCCCGCTTTTCATGTTCCTCGGCGAATTGATTTTTTTCTGATTGGCGACCTCTGTTTGCTCAAATTATAACTAGCGATTGATTAACCATGCCAATGTTTATAAAGGCCATCGATTCGATTTTAACTTTGCCTTCGCTGCACAGCTCAAAGTTTGAACTCACTTAGCCGTGTTTTTTATAAGGATTCAAATTCCAAAATCAGTACAAAAGCAGATGCAGGCTTGGCCATCAGCTTCCTTGGTGATAATTTTTATCAAGAGTTTACCTCTAAACGATGGCTATCCAATTAAAAGCAGTTTGAGGCAATTTCTCTAATTTTTAGTCACCAATAAAACCGCCAATTTAGAAGAGATAAATAAAACTAGGATTCTTTGTTCACTAGATTGTTCTGCGTTAACAATTCAGATGAGCATAGTACAAGGGTACTTTCACACCGTTCTCATTTTCACTGAACAGAAAGTACAGCGCAGCCCTGTCCGCAGTGCAGCGGTTGCCTCCTGCGCCTCGAAATTGGACTCCACCATCCGTGACTTGTCTGTCTCGGTCTTCTTAAAACTTGCCTCCCATCCCACCCCAATTCTGCTTGGCCGCGTCCTCCCCTGTCTCCCTTCCCCGCTTTCTGTACTTCTATGCAAATCAAGTTTCCCCACACTCGCCGGGGCAGACATGCTCAGTTCATTGCCAATTTATTATTCGTACTTGCCCAATCTATCCTTATATTTCAACTTGGCAACCGTCCGACGCCAAATTTCATCTCTCCCGAGCTTCATTTTTCCTCCTATTGATAATCTGGCGGGCGTAAGTCAAGAAGGTTTGGCCTCGCTCTAATTTCCCCCTCCCCTCTGCCAATCCCAAACTCCATGCCCGATTTGCCGCTCTTGGCTTCCCCTATTTTTGCGCAGTTGGTCCTGTATCCCGGCCGATTGCTCCGACTGCTCCCATATTCCCATATAGCTTTGGGATTTATTGCTCAAAAAGCGGGGGCCTGAGTGGCTGCTCTTGCTAGTTGGTAGCTTAATAACCAATTCGGTTGGTAGCTTCCCTTCCCCCTGGGAGACCTGTTTGCCAATTTTCCACCGCAAAAGCTTCTTAGGCCCTGCTTTGCGTCTGATTCTGGGAAAATTAAATTTTTGCATTATTTACCTGCGTTTTTTATATCCGCGATGCCAAGATGCCTCCCCTCGTTAGCTGCTCCCTCTTCCTAGTGAAAATGGGCTGTCATGTACCCTAAAATATATCGCCTGCGGTGATGAAATCTTGACATCAAGGTTTTAAGGCCTAGTAGCTATCAAGTAGACTTGGCTCTAGCTATGCCGGTTAGTTTATAAACCGCCGGCAAATTTAATTAGTTATAAGCATCGGTGCTTGAGTAACTATGTTAAAAGGGGCGTGCTCTGGCTTATAGTGCTGAATTATAGTTGTTTGTTAATCTAATCTATAACAAACTTCTTAAGTCAGAAAATCAATCAGTACTTGATGCTCTGTTCTCGGTTTTTGATTCGTCCTTTTTGATTGCATTGGGGAATAAAGCTCTGGCTGATAATGAAGCCTCCTTATTTAGAGACTAGACGGTATAAACAGAAGCGAGTAGGATGTATTGCAACTTTTATATCCTATTCAGCACTAAGTACAGTGAATTCGCGAAGAAAATAGTCTGCATATCAATTTTGACTTGTTTCTTTTATATATTTGAATTATCTTTTAGATAATTATTTGAATTTGATTTAAATTTTCACAAATTTTCTGCTATTTTCGAAGACTTAAATCTGTAAAATTGCGGGCAAGAAAGTTGTATTATATGCGATTGAAGTTGAAGTAAAATGTGAAAAATGTGAAAATTCCGCGAGTTGTTAATTAATTCAATTAATTTCGAGAATTTTTTCCCGCGTGCTGAACTTCTGAAAAGTTCAAAAAGCAGCTAAAAGTAGAACTTTTTAAAATAGATTTCGGCATTTGCCGCCTCAATCAATTACTTTAACGGCTTAAGGCTCTTTCACATCGCCATTGTGTTCAGAGACTAATTTCTGCGTGATCCAGCGGACCGCGGTTTTTACTTATTTTTACACAGCTTTCATCGCTTCACATCATCAGAAATCTGTTATTAGGGATGTGTCGATAGCGAGATATTACTTGTAGGGGCTTGGTAGCTGAGGATTCGAATGAGCATATTGCACCACCACAATAGCGTCCCTAACGATTGTGTACTCAAGATGGCGCCCCCATGATAGCGTCTCTAACGATTGTGTACTCAAGATGGCGCCCCCATGATAGCGTCCCTAACGATTGTGTACTCAAGATGGCGCCCCCATGATAGCGTCCCTAACGATTGTGTACTCAAGATGGCGCCCCCATGATAGCGTCCCTAACGATTGTGTACTTAAAATGGCGCCCCACGATAGCGTCCCTAACGATTGTGTACTTAAAATGGCGCCCCCACGTTAGCGTCCCTAACGATTGTGTACTTAAAATGGCGCCCCCATGATAGCGTCCCTAACGATTGTGTACTTAAAATGGCGCCCCCACGATAGCGTCCCTAACGATTGTGTACTCGAAATGGCGCCCCCACGATAGCGTCCCTAACGATTGTGTACTCGAAATGGCGCCCCCACGATAGCGTCCCTAACGATTGTGTACTCGAAATGGCGCCCCCACGATAGCGTCCCTAACTTGACGCCTCCGAGGTGGCACCCCTACCCCATGACGCCCCCATCCCTAATAAAAATTCATGGCTATGCATCTTTTATACTCGTAAAGTATGTACTTGTAGTATACAAAAACCTCGATTATATTTTAGAATCACAGGTCCAAAGTCAAAGGATGAAATCATATTCCTTATACCACCAAACAACACTACCCGGCAGTCAAATGGCAGTATCAGTTGCGTAATTATTAACAGTGGGAACTGATTCACTTTTGAGTTTGAGGGGGAAAATCGTTGTATTGTCTGCTGCGTGGAGATCGCGAACTGATGTGAGTTAACGGATTCAACAATAATCAAATCGCAATTGTTAACTATTGCAGCAGCAGAGATGAAGTTCAACAAGAGCGTCACCAGCTCCAAGCGGAAGAATCGCCAGCGCTATTTCAATGCGCCGTCGCACATTCGACGCAAGCTGATGTCGGCTCCGCTGTCCAAGGAGCTGCGCACCAAGTACAATGTCCGCTCTATGCCCATCCGCAAAGACGACGAGGTGCAACTTGTCCGGGGTCACCACAAGGGCACCCAGACTGGCAAAGTGGTGGCAGTCTATCGTTCCAAGTATGTCATCCACGTGGAACGGATTCAAAGGGAGAAGGCTAACGGTGCTACCGTCTATGTTAACCTGCATCCTAGCAAGGTAATAATGGACGGAAGTTCTGCTTTTTTAGACGTGACCCCTCTATTACTGTTCACCATTTCGCTTCAAGTTCACCGAAAAAAGATGTAAGGCATTTAGGCTTCCCGGACACCCATCTTAGCCTTTACAGACAACCATCTTAGCCTGGACACCCATCTTAGGCTCCACTAACACATCTTAGGCTTCCCGGACACCTATCTTAGGCTCCACAGACACCCATCTTAGGCTCCACAAACACCCATCTTAGCCTTTACAGACACCCAACTTAGCCTTCACAAACACCCATCTTAGGCTTCCCGGACACCCATCTTAGGCTCCACAGACACCCATCTTAGGCTCCACAGACACCCATCTTAGGCTCCACAGACACCCATCTTAGGCTCCACAGACACCCATCTAAGGCTCCACAGATACCCATCTTAGGCTCCACAGACACCCATCTTAGGCTCCACAGACACCCATCTTAGGCTCCACAGACACCCATCTTAGGCTCCACAGACACCCATCTTAGGCTCCACAGATACCCATCTTAGGCTCCACAGACACCCATCTTAGGTTCCACAGACACCCATCTTAGGCTCCACAGACACCCATCTTAGGCTCCACAGACACCCATCTTAGGCTCCACAGACACCCATCTTAGGCTCCACAGACACCCATCTTAGGCTCCACAGACACCCATATTAGGCTCCACAGACACCCATCTTAGGCTCCACAGACACCCATCTTAGGCTCGGCTCCCTTCGGCTTGAAGAACACCCCTCCAATGACGCTGTTTTCGGATCTAGAAACGCACACCTTTGCCATATTAGCTTCTACACACGCATGCACCTGTCCTGACTGCATCGTCTGAAATTCTTTAATATAAAAGCAACTTTTTTTCGTCTCTTGCTCTCATGCGAAGCAAAAATGATTGGAAACCAGTCTTTTGATAATTTGTAAGGCCAGACATTTGAGTACTATTTTACTCATCAGGCAGACTAAGCTTCCTGCTATTTAGTATGGTTAGCGTGTTCTCGACTCGACTGCTGGTTTTTCTCTCCCACTAATAGACTTGAACTATTGACTTTCAATTTTTGACTTTTACATGCTGCTCAAAAACATTTTAAGAACCCCATTGCAAAATACCTATTAAAAATCGCCCCCAAACCCTCATTAGGAATCGCCCAGCCCCATTAGGAATCGCCCCCAACCCCATTATGAGTCGCCCTCAACCCCATTAGGAATCGCCCCCAACCCCATTAATAATCGCCCTCAACCCCATTAGGAATTGCCCCAACCCCATTAGGAATCGCCCCAACCCCATTAAGAATCGCCCCAACCCCATTAGGAATCGCCCCAACCCCATTAAGAATCGCCCCAACCCCATTAAGAATCGCCCCGACCCCATTAGGAATCGCCCCCAGCCCCATTAAGAATCGCCATAACCAAACTTTCAAGAGCCGCAGTCTTCACTTCAAAGACCCTCACCTATGAATTCCGCCTCAGGTGGTGATCACGAAGCTCAAGCTGGACCGGGACAGGCGCGGCCTGTTGGACCGCAAAGCCGCCGGCAGGGCCCGAGGCGCCGAGAAGGGCAAGTACTCCGAGGCCGATGCCAACGCGATGGAGGCTTAAAAGCTAGCCTAACTGTGCCGTTGTGTCTGTTAGCTTGATTGACAGTTTTGTTTAGTCGAGTGTACGGATGAGTTCGGTAATGCGTTAAATCAGATGGAGACAGAAGCTGAAATAAACTGTATGAGTTGGTCTGATCGTTTGTTTATTGTTGCTTGAGAAGTGGAAACAAAATTTAACAAGAGAGGTCTTCATTTTTGACTTGTAACTCTAGTGTAATTCAAATTTGTCTGAAAGATTTGCGAGGGATTAGCGGGACTGGGCACTGATGAGGCAAGTCCATCGAGGAGACTGGGCACTGATGAGCCAGGTACATCGAGGAGACTGGGCACTGATGAGGCAGGTACATTGAGGAGACTGGGCACTGATGAGGCAGGTACATTGAGGAGACTGGGCACTGATGAGGCAGGTACATCGAGGAGACTGGACACTGATGAGGCAAGTACGCGTACATCGAGCAGACTGGGCACTGATGAGGCAGGTGCATTGAGGAGACTGGGCACTGATGAGGCAGGTACATTGAGGAGACTGGGCACTGATGAGGCAGGTACATCGAGGAGACTGGACACTGATGAGGCAAGTACGCGTACATCGAGCAGACTGGGCACTGATGAGGCAGGTGCATTGAGGAGACTGGGCACTGATGAGGCAGGTACATTGAGGAGACTGGGCACTGATGAGGCAGGTACATTGAGGAGACTGGGCACTGGTGAGGCAGGTAGATTAGCAAGACTGGGTACTGATGAGGCAAGTACATCGAGGAGACTGGGCACTGATGAGGCAGGTACATTGAGGAGACTGGGCACTGGTGAGGCAGGTAGATTAGCAAGACTGGTTACTGATGAGGCAAGTACATCGAGGAGACTGGGCACTGATGAGGCAGGTACATTGAGGAGACTGGGCACTGGTGAGGCAGGTACATTGAGGAGACTGGGCACTGATGAGGCAGGTACATTGAGGAGACTGGGCACTGGTGAGGCAGGTAGATTAGCAAGACTGGGTACTGATGAGGCAAGTACATCGAGGAGACTGGGCACTGATGAGGCAGGTACATTGAGGAGACTGGGCACTGGTGAGGCAGGTAGATTAGCAAGACTGGTTACTGATGAGGCAAGTACATCGAGGAGACTGGGCACTGATGAGGCAAGTACATCGATGAGACTGGGCACTGATGAGGCAGGTACATTGAGGAGACTGGGCACTGGTGAGGCAGGTAGATTAGCAAGACTGGTTACTGATGAGGCAAGTACATCGAGGAGACTGGGCACTGATGAGGCGGGTACATCGAGGAGACTGGGCACTGATGAGGCAAGTACATCGATGAGACTGGGCACTGATGAGGCAGATAGATTAGCGAGACTGGGTACTAATGAGACAGGTAGGAGATTAAGAGTCTGGGCAACTGCTGAGACAGGCAGATTAGGCAGTCTGATAGGCAGCTATCTAATTGGTGCTGCACACTTCTAAGAAATGAAATTAGCGAATTTAGTCGCGCGATATCGATTCGCCTGCGCGGGAATTATTTTCAGCTGGGAGCAGTACTCCGGGGAAAATGTACCTGCCGAAATTTGAATTGAGATTCTACGATAGAATCCAAACATCTATTAATGTTATATATGCAAACATTTCAGTGCATTAGAGCGAGCTGCCTCTGTCTCTGAGTCTGCACCTGACGATAGACTTGTCTCTCCCGATTATGTTTTTGTCTATTGAGCTGCCAAGCCCATTGCTCACGCGCTGCATTCTCGGCCTCGCTATGCAGCCAGCTGGGCTTGACGAAACAGGATCGGAAAGGGGAATTGGGGGCGAAAAATCCCCAGTTTTCTTTCTCGCATCATACACCACCCAACCCTAGGGGATGGAGCGGGGGAGTGGTTGGGTGGAAACTGGGGGAGCAGCAGCCAGTGTCTCCCTCAGGCCCTCCTTTTTTGAGGAAAAATGGGGAACGCAGCCTATTCATCGATCAGCAACCCCAACACACAGATGCAGGTTGCACGTTGCTGCCAAGTATACTTCCTCTTTCTCCGCCTCTTTCCTGCTGAACCCCCCCCCCCCCCTGCTCAGATCTGCCTGTCCTTGGAGTGCTTGCCCACTTTGCTCCAAGTTCTGAGTTTCCAGGGCTTATAGTTCGTGTTATTGCCGTGCAGCAGTCGATTTTAGCTGGCCTATGCCTCACTCCCACACTTCTTTCGCCTTGCCTCCGCCTACGCAGCCCATGGTTTTATTAAACCATTCTTTCTCTCTTTCTCTATCGAGCTTTTGTTTAATTCGATCTGGAAGCTGTCCTATGGTAGCCGCATTCGTAAACTTGCCGTCTATGTGCGTGTATTGTCTCAGGCCGCGGGGCAGGGGTTCTCGTCATCTAGCCGTCGGTCTGCCTGTCTTCTCCCCTTCGCATGGGATCAGCTCCTCAGTATAAGTCTCCCTGTAGAAGAGATACTGGCAGGGATCAGAGGAGGGGGAGGCTGATCAGCGGGATGGATGATGAAGCCTATATCGCCTGCCAGGGGGTTGAGCGCGCTCCCCAGAGGCGCGGGCTCTAGCCAAGATGATCGGCGGAGCAGAAACAGAGTGAGCCTGTGAGTCGGGATCAGGCGGACTGGGATTTGCCCGCGATTCGATGGGGCATCCCTAGCTTTATTAGACAGGGGGAAATATCGGGTCGAAATCGGCTGAACTTTCTCTTCCTCTAGCCGGTTCCTCCCATACTCGTCTTTCAGATCTCCAATCTCTCCGCCCAGCTCTCTCTGCTCCCTTCTTTCCTTTTCCGTCATTTTTTTAATCTCCAGCGCCCTTGCCCCGCGGGCTGGCGCCGCAAGCCCGAAAGGCCCTTTCTTCCCCTTTTAGCCTCTGCCAAACGCCTTTACCCTTGTCTCCGAGGCCTTCATGCTTCTTCTCTGTAGTCGAGCGCCCCTCGCCCGTTCCTCCCCTCCCTCCCTGCTCAGGCAATATCGCTCTCCTCTGCTGTCCCTGTCACCATCGGGCCTCATGCAGCCAGTGTGTTGAATTTTATTGGCAATGGGGAGAAGCTGCCGCTAGTTGGAGAAAAAGGTTCTGGAGAGAATGGAAGGGAGGAGACCGGGGGGACGGGCTTGAAGGGGGGTTGCCAGCGCTGCTTGTCCAATCACTATCCGCGAGTTCCATGCAGCTTCCCTCCGCGTCCACGCGACAGTAGACGCTTTAAGGTAGACGCTCTACTCGGGAGGGAAGGCCGGTTTTCCTAGAGTCGGTTGGCAGGTTCCCAGAGTCCGGCCAGGATGTGCTCCCTGAGATCGTTCTTCAGCCGCATGCTGGCTGGGTTCTTCGAGTACCGCCTGCAGAAAGTGGTGGTGATTCGCAGCGTCAAGTTCGGCCTGTTCTACCGCAGCGTGCAGCTGTCTGTCATTGTCTACTTCCTGTTCTACATTATCTGGCACAAGAAAGGCTACCAGGTTATAGAGACGCCGGAGGGCGGCGTGGTGTTCAAAGTGAAGGGCCTGGACTTTGTGAACAGGTCGGGAGATCCGGACTACGGCGCCAGAGTGTGGGACTCGGCCGATTACATCATACCACCGATCATGAATGGCGCCATTTTCATTACAACAAATGCTCGGGTGACCGACAAGCAGGCCATGAGCGAGTGTCCGGAGTCGGTCGGACACTGCCATCAGGACGGCGATTGTCTGGCCGGCAGCATCAGCAGTCAGGGCCGGCGCACGGGCCGGTGCAGCCCGGACACGAGAACCTGCATCAGCTACGGCTGGTGCCCGGCGCCCAGTCAGGACGCCTTCAACCTGCCAGTCGGCTCGGTGCTCACCCGTGCCAGGAACTTCACCGTCCAGCTAAAAAACAGCGTCGATTTTCGAGCATTCGATAAGAAACGGCGCAACATCCTGGACTGGATGACCAGCGAGTACCTGAACACCTGCCTGTACGACAAGGCGCACCCAAACCTCACCTACTGCCCAGTGTTCCGCCTCGGCGACATCCTCGCCTATTCTGGCACCACCAGCGAGGAGGTCTACAAAATCGGCGGCGCGTTCGGCATCGACATTTCCTGGCAGTGCAACTTCGACCTGCCGGAGGAGCACTGCCTGCCCAAGTACCACTTCCGCGAGCTGGACATCGGCAAAGGCACGGACATTGAGGGCTTCTCCGTGCAGTACGCCTACAACTACAGGAGCGAGGGCCAGGACCGTCGGATGCTGGTGCACGCCTACGGCATCAAGATCTTCGTCACGGTCAGCGGCGAGGGCGGCCGGTTCGATTTCTACAGACTGTCGATGAACCTGGGCAGCGGCCTGGCCCTGTTCGGCCTGTCCTCCATGCTGTGCGACGTCATCCTGCTGCGCATCGCCAGCCAGAAGCAGCGGGCCAGCCTGCAGCGGGCGCGCGTCGACTATTGCGACGTCGGGCGTCGGCGTCGACGGAGCGCCGGCGGCACTAAGAAGGAAGACGAGAGAGACGGGAACGAGTCGAAAGAAGAAGACCAAGATGAGTTCGAGGAGGACGACGAGGCAGCGCCGGAGGAGCTGGAGATGGAGTACCAGTCGGGCCGGTCCAGCGAGGATGTCGACGAGGAGAGCGCCGGGGAGGAGGCGCGCAGCGCCAGCCGCCGACGGTGCCACCGGGAGCAGAGGAGGCGTCGACATCGTCAGCGATGCCAACGCCACCGTCAGTTGAACCAAGGCAGCTCGCCGGTGCTCCGGCAATGGCAGCAGCAGCAGCAGCCGGAGAGGTCGCGAACTCCGCCATCGCCGCTGCTTCCGCAGTTCGCCGCCGCTGGCGTCGCCTCCAAGGCGCTGCCGTATCCGCCGCCGCCGCCGCCGCTGTGCCTGCAGGAGCCACTGCTGGCTCGGCAGCCTCCCCGACCTCATCTGCTCGCCGATCAGCGGCAGCCGCCCCCGCCCTACAGCACTGGGCCGGCGCGGCTGGTGGTCGGCTGCAACGGCTGCGAGAGATGCTCGAACTCCGGCCGACGGGCCAGGCGGCTGGGCCCGCGCTACGCCGAGAGCAGCTTCTGCGGCGACGATTTCAACGACGGCGCCACCACCGGCAGCGGTGACGCCGGCGTTGCCGATTTTGGCGCCTACCGGCCGCCGCGCATTGTGCGCCGTTACTATGGCGACAGTTCGCAGTCGCCGATCGCGCGCGAGACGCTGATCTGAGCTTCGAGTTCGTTTTCTTAGAAGTCAGTGACCACGTGATCCCGATTGGATTTTAACAAATGCAAAATTTGTGAAATACCAGACTGGCGTGAATTCGAATCCGTATAAGATGATTGCATATAATATTCACTAATCACGCACGTCCCAACTGGCCAGAAAAATCTGCATGCATATAATACTAATTAATAGATAATAGTAGTAGTATTACTAATACCTCTGCCTGGCTGACAGCCTTTCGGCAACCTACATTTAATTCTCTACTATAATCCTCCCAACGGCTCCGGCTAAACAGTTTTGTGCGCCACGGATTGAAATACACACTGCGCCATTTACTCAACTCTGTCCAGTGCGCAGTTCGAGTCAACTGCCGCAATTTGTGTCTCTGGAAAACTAATTACACTAATTAACAGATTAGTCTCAGTTAAAGGAGAAAGAGCTTTTTCTTGCGCGACTGCGAAAATAACCATGTATTGAAGTAGTACATTGTGTGCACTTGATAGCTAATCTGTCTACTCTGGATCCCCATTCTATAGCTACCCTGGAACCCCATTCTATAGCTACCCTGGAACCCCATTCTGTAGCTACCCTGGAACCCCATTCTGTAGCTACCCTGGAACCCCATTCTATAGCTACCCTGGAACCCCATTCTGTAGCTACCCTGGAACCCCATTCTGTAGCTACCCTGGAACCTAACCGCTACGAGCGTATTTTGGCGCTATGAAATTTTCCGGCTTGTAAAGTTGTTGAGATCTGTGTAACGGTTTTCTTTAGACTTTCCCTTCTTCAGAAATTGAGATTAAGGATTTTCTGCCGACCGACTTCATAAACAAAGTTGAGTAAATAAGGCAAATCTTCAGCTGCTAATGTAATTAAATTTTGCTATTTTTTCAGAGAATCTGCGAGGAGGATTGAGGAAATGTGAGAAGGCTTGCATTTCTAGGAAATCCTTTTTCTTTGAAATCTCGCAGCGCGTAACGAATCGAATCTGCTGCTTATAATTTAGTTGCCAAGGAGACCATGAACTAAGAATCTGGAGTGCTAACTCTATGGAAATCGTAGAAGGCTATGAGGTCTGTGATGACCTAGAGGGTTCTAGCCATAGACATAGTCTGGATTCTTAATATAAAACTAAGGTTGTAAGTTCGGTTCCATCTACAGACGTACATCCAGCTACGCCAGATCCTGTTCGTATTCAAGCGCATTTGTCTTTCTGCAGGTTCCTTCTGTCGGCCCTCTGACGTGTATTTAAGTTGGTCATCCAGATTCTTATAAATGTGAAATATGAAGATTTGAACAGCTGCGGGGAGGCTCCTGCAGATTCTCTACCGGAAATTGAATCCGGCACACTACTCGGCAGGGAAACAGCAAGGCTGAGGCTGGCTTGATGCCGACTTTTATTTACATATGCCAAGGACGCCTAAGGCTATACTTGGACTGGACTGGAGACCACTTTTTATAATGTAGTTACAAAAAATTAACAGCTTATTCAGCTTTAAATAAGTCCCATAGACAACTGAAATAAAGGAAAGCATCTTGAAAATCGTGTGAATTTGGCTGGAAGCCGGTTATCGCAGCTATTTTTGTTTTTTAGCAATATCACATCTTTTAGACTTATGTGATAGGGGGCTTTAGCCGAGAGTTTAGAGCGTCGGACTCGGACTCAATGGTCAGGGGTTCGATTCCCGATACCACTGGAATAATTTGTGTCCTTGAGCAAGACACTTAAAACTGCATTGCTGCAGTTCACCCAGCTGTAAAATGGGTGCCAGCATTAGCTGGGGTAATTGAGGGTGTGTGTGGCAACCCCCCCCCAGTCCTTGGACTGAACAGCCGTACGCACCCTTCTGATGCGCTGCGCAATAGCTGCAGCTGAGCTGTCGGTTGCACATCTGGCCCAATTGGGGCCGGTTTAATCAATTATTATTATTATTAAATGGACTTATGAATTCGAAATGCTTTATCCAAGTCGCACTCAAGTTTATCAAGCTACGCGTATTTCTTAGTTGCTGTAGCGTCCCTCTGCTTCTACTTTTGTGGTCCATTTTCCCGGTTCGGCTACCAGTCCGGAGCAATTTCCTGGGGTCCCTGACTCAATCCACTCTTGCACGCAAATCGATAATTTCATTTTCCATCTCAAATACCTTATACTGCCAGGTTGCATGGGGACAGCTGTAAGGGCTTCTTAGAGAAATAGTTTTTTTCTTTGGACACTTGAGAGTTGGTTGAGTGCAGCAGCTTCGCGATTCTGCAGTGCAGTGCGACGCCTGCCTGTAAGTAAGGACTAAAATTCGATTGTACTTTTGAAACCTGCAAGCAGCAGAGGCCAAACACACAAGTGACGCAAATGCAGGCCTAAAGGCGGTGCGTTTAAACCGGAAATTACACCTGTAATTATAACCAGCGCCTGGTTCGAGTTTAGAGCATCGTTTTCGCTTCTTACTTACTCGAATATCAGCAGCTACCGGCTGCTCTCATCATCAGCGAGCATTCAGGGCGATTCTCAATGATTAAGGGGCGATTCTCAATGACTAAGGGGCGATTCTCAATGATTGAGGGGCGATTCTCAATGATTGAGGGGCGATTCTCAATGACTAAGGGGCGATTCTCAATGATTGAGGGGCGATTCTGAATGACTAAGAGGCGATTCTTAATAACTAAGGGGCAATTTTCAATGACTAAGGGACGATTCTCAATGACTAAGGGACGATTCTCAATGACTAAGGGACGATTCTCAATGACTAAGGGACGATTCTCAATGCTTGACTAAGGGGCAATTCTCAATGACTAAGGGGTGATTATCAATGATTAAGGGGCGATTCTCAATGACTAAGGGGCGATTCTCAATGATTAAGGGGCAATTCTCAATGATTAAGGGGCAATTCTCAATGACTAAGGGGCGATTCTCAATGATTAAGGGGCGATTCTCAATGATTAAGGGGCGATTCTCAATGACTAAGGGGCGATTCTCAATGACTAAGGGGCGATTCTCAATGACTAAGGGGCGATTCTCAATGATTGGGGGGTAATTTTCAATTACTAAGGGACAATTATCAATGGCACTCGATTGACAGAATCAATGAAATGAGTCAGCTTAATCAAACAGTGTATAATTTTGCTCTCATTTTTATGCCCGCAAAATCCTGGTCAAGACTATCATGAATTCTTTAAGGGTGTCAACTCCCACCCTGCCTCCGTGCTTCTGCGGCAGCTCAGAAGCTCAGCGGGGTGAATATGGGAAGCATCTCAGCTTCTCAAGCCTATTAAAAGCCACGTTTACGTACTAACCGCGGCCAACTTTGCTTAACTTACAGCGCTAGCAGGTAGATAATGTACAAAAATAACGAAAATAAGTTAGAAAGTATCTTATAAAAGTACAGTTAACCAGCAACAAGTCATATTCTCTATGAATATTGACTGCCGCTATTCTTTTTGGGGCATGAAAATCTAGAATCTGTCTACTTATGTCAGTAGTACGAGCTGTATTACGCGCGGGATATTAATATATTATCTATTACACAATTTGAACGGTTAAAAACAGTTTAATATTAATATACAGGCAGGTAGCAACGGAAACACACTAGCTAGTAAAAAATCTATCAAGATATAAAATTGATTTGATTTGACTTGCTACAAAGACAAGCTCCTCGTGGAGTATTTGTTAAAATTAGTATGGCTTTTGTCGTCATTCAAAACTGAGAGCCTGCTGAGCAAAGACAGGTTTGGGCCATAGACAACACGCAAACTTGCAATTTAATCCCCGCTTTGGCCCGGCCAGCTGCCTATCTCCTCTGTGTACGCTCGTATTTTCATTTCTTGGACTCCAAGAAATAATTGTCTATGGCTAAAAAACATTCTTTCAAATGAGTTGAGACTTCCATCAGGCGTTTCTTGGAGGCCAAGAAATAATTGTCTATGGTAGAAACACAGATGCTGTTATACTTTTGAAACAAGACCGGTTTCACAACAAGTCAGAAGCTCCAATTTTTCTTGAACGTGTTTTGCCAGTGATCCTGTAGCATTGAATACAGATCCTTCAGCGTCGACGCAGAGTAGCGCTCACCATCTTTGTTCGCTTCTTCTCGTTATGCCACTCGCGGAAGACGGAAAAGGCCCACTGCGCCTTTTTCTTGGTGGTCTTCGGCACGGTCTCTTCAATGTGTCTGGCAATTTCATTCTCCGAAAGTTGCTCGAACCGGCCAGTGAGAGCGGCTTCAATAGGTCCAGCGTTATCCCCGGGCTTCAGGATGAAATCCAGTAGGTCCGGCGAAATCTCCATATCTGGGGCTTCAACAACGACAGTCATCTACCACTAGAGCAGCCCTCACCGTTGGTAGCGTGAGTAGCAACAACAACAACAACAACAACAACGACAGCAGCAGAGATGTCACCCATATTCGGTACCAAGCTACACACAACTGAAGCTTTCTGATCTTACACAGAATATTGTATGGCCTTCTATGGCCTTCTATCTGAGCCTTCTATATTCTATGACACAGAATATCTTACACAGCCAATAGTCTATGGCCGAGGCTTAGTCTCATTTCCTCCCGCTGGCTGCGGCAGTTAAATATTTTAATCCCCACTTGATTTCGTTTCGTTGGCCTAGGGACGGCTGAGGACTGCGCTTCTAGGCCTCGGCAAATTATCTTATACTTATGGCCTCAGAGTTTTGTCGGAGACAGAGAGCCAGCATAATTCAAGAGAGCCTTCCAATCAGCTACAGAAGTCGTAGCGTGTTGTCTCTGGCCCAACCTGTCTCTGATTTGCAGGCTTGCAGATTTGAAGGTCCGCTTCTCTAACTTGGCATGGCAAAAGCAGTGTGGCTACCAATGCTCATCTAGCAGACATTTTTCTTCGTGTAGGTAAAAATTAGTTCGATATTTTACAACATCTAAATTTGTATTGCAACTAATCTGCAAAATAATATCAATACTAAAAAGCACAACAAAAAATACTTTGCTCAACTCTTACCTCTACAGGCCAGAGAAACATTCCTTCGAAATCGAAAAATTAAAGAGAAAATAAAAAAGTCACCATTGCTCTTAGCAACAATTGAAAGCAGAAATCGAACAGTTAAAAACAATAATCTTTCGGAAAGCAACAACACAAACACAGTTTGTCCAATGAATGGGTCAAACTTTTGTGCAGATTAACCCCGAGAACTGAGAGCGTGCCAATATTGAATATAAAATTCTTTTTCAGACTCGGAGCACAGCAAAGCTGAATTACTTGCTAGCGGAAACAATTTTCCTGAAATTTGCAACTCTACTCACAGTAGCCAGTGTTAAGCATATCAATCTAGAGGCCGATATGAAGACAAGGACCACTGTAGTATAACATAAATAAAAACTCAAAGATCTTGCATTTTTTGAGGCCTATTTCCTACAAAAAATACAAGAAGGGAGTCCGGTAGGGTTGAAGAGAGGTTGATAGGGTTTAAGGGAGGCCCAAAGGGTTGAAGGGAGTCAGATAGGGTTGAAGGGAGGCCGAAAGGGTTAAAGGTAGGCCCATAGGGTTTAAGGGAGGCCCATAGGGTTGAAGGGAGTCAGATAGCGTAGAAGGTGGGCCGATAGGGTTGAAGGGAGGCCGATAGGGTTTAAGGGAGTCCGATAGGGTTGAAGGGAGGCCGATAGGGTTTAAGGGAGTCCGATAGGGTTGAAGGGAGGCCGATAGGGTTTAAGGGAGTCCGATAGGGTTGAAGGGAGGCCGATAGGGTTGAAGGGAGTCCGATAGGGTTTAAGGGAGACCGATAGGGTTGAAGGGAGGCCGAAAGGGTTGAAGGGAGGCCGAAAGGGTTGAAGGGAGGCCCAAAGGGTTGAAGGGAGGCCCATAGGGTTGAAGGGAGGCCCATAGGGTTGAAGGGAGTCCGATAGGGTTTAAGGGAGGCCGATAGGGTTGAAGGGAGTCTAGGGTTTAAGGGAGGCCGATAGGGTTGAAGGGAGTCTAGGGTTGAAGGGAGGCCGAAAGGGTTGAAGGGAGGCCCAAAGGGTTGAAGGGAGGCCGATAGGGTTGAAGGGAGGCCGATAGGGTTTAAGGGAGGCCGATAGGGTTGAAGGGAGGCCCATAGGGTTGAAGGGAGTCAGATAGGGTTGAAGGGAGGCCGAAAGGGTTAAAGGTAGGCCCATAGGGTTGAAGGGAGGCCCATAGGGTTGAAGGGAGGCCCATAGGATTGAAGGGAGGGCGAAAAGGTTGAAGGGTGAAGGGAGGCCCATAGGATTGAAGGGAGTCCGATAGGGTCGAAGGGAGGCCCATAGGGTTGAAGGCCAGGGCAGCGGGCACAGGGCATCTCCATGCTACGAGTTTCCCAGTCCAGCTCAGACCCCGAACGCCTGTCGCAAAGTCTCGTAGGCTGCAAATGACACGCCAGCGGTCGGCACCACCCTCACGTAGTTCAGCGACAGGCCGCGGTACAGCCCGGCTGCCACACCGTAGCGGCTGTACAGCTGCGACAGCGTGGCCGCGGCTCCCGCTGCCGGGACTTCAGCCAAGCTGAAACGGCCAGGAGCGCCCGCCACCTGCAATTGAGAGTGACAGTGTCCTTGTTATGGAGTGACAGTGCCCTTGTTATGGAGTGACAGTGACAGCACACACACAGTCAGTGCCAGTGCCCGCGCACACACAGTCAGTGCCAGTGCCCGCACACACGCAGTCAGTGCCAGTGCCCGCACACACACACACCAGTCAGTGCCAGTGCCCGCACACACACAGTCAGTGCCAGTGCCCGCGCACACAAAGTCAGTGCCAGTGCCCGCGCACACACAGTCAGTGCGAGTGCCCGCGCACACACAGTGCAAGTGCCCGCGCACACACAGTCAGTGCCAGACCTGCATGTATCGCCGGGCGCAGTCCAGTGGGTAGCTGACTGTCTGGGCGGCAGCTCCGGCCAGGCCACCAATCAGGGGTCGAGCCCAGGTGCACAGTCGAGCAGGCGACTCGTCGTCGTCCCTCACGGCGAACAGACCCGGCCAGCGCTCCACGGCCTGCCTCTGAAGCCAGTGGAAGGCGCAGAAGCTCACGCCGGCGTAAGGCGCCATGCCAAGCAGACTGGGCGCCAGGCCGGCGAACAGGGCGCGCTGGGTGCGCAGGTGGCGCAGACAGTCGGCGATGCCCGAATAGTTGCTATGCGGATGCTCGGCGCAGCCGGCCGACTGATAAGCCAGTCGAGTTCGAACAACGTCCAGTGGATAAGTGAGCGACACTGCCGTCATGCCTGCGGTGTATTAGGAGCTGTGGGTCTTGGTGTCTGTCTGCATGTCTTAGTGTCCTGGGCGTCTGTCTGCATGTCTTAGTGTCCTGGGTGTCTGTCTGCATGTCTTAGTGTCCTGGGTGTCTGTCTGCATGTCTTAGTGTCCTGGGTGTCTGTCTGCATGTCTTAGTGTCCTGGGTGTCTGTCTGTGTGTCTTAGTGTCCTGGGTGTCTGTCTGCATGTCTTAGTGTCCTGGGTGTCTGTCTGTGTGTCTTAGTGTCCTGGGTGTCTGTCTGTGTGTCTTAGTGTCCTGGGTGTCTGTCTGCATGTCTTAGTGCCCTTGGTGTCTGTCTGTGTGTCTTAGTGTCCTTGGTGTCTGTCTGCATGTCTTAGTGTCCTTGGTGTCTGTCTGCATGTCTTAGTGCCCTTGGTGTCTGTCTGTGTGTCTTAGTGTCCTGGGTGTCTGTCTGCATGTCTTAGTGTCCTTGGTGTCTGTCTGCATGTCTTAGTGCCCTTGGTGTCTGTCTGTGTGTCTTAGTGTCCTTGGTGCCTGTCTGCATGTCTTAGTGCCCTTGGTGTCTGTCTGTGTGTCTTAGTGTCATTGGTGCCTGTCTGCATGTCTTAGTGCCCTTGGTGTCTGTCTGCATGTCTTAGTGTCCTGGGTGTCTGTCTGCATGTCTTAGTGCCCTTGGTGTCTGTCTTCATGTCTTAGTGCCCTTGGTGTCTGTCTGCATGTCTTAGTGCCCTTGGTGTCTGTCTGCATGTCTTAGTGCCCTGGTGTCTGTCTGCATGCCTTAGTGTCCTGGGTGTCTGTCTGCATGTCTTAGTGCCCTTGGTGTCTGTCTGCATGTCTTAGTGCCCTTGGTGTCTGTCTGCATGTCTTAGTGTCCTGGGTGTCTGTCTGCATGTCTTAGTGTCCTGGGTGTCTGTCTGCATGTCTTAGTGTCCTGGGTGTCATTAGTGACTGAGTATTTTTGGTGACTGACTGTCTTTATTGTCTTTATCTTTAGTTTGTGAGTGTCTTTAGTGTCTGAATTATCTTTAGTGTCTGAAGTGTCTTTAGTGACAGAGTGTCTTCAGTGACAGAGTGTCTTCAGTGACAGAGTGTCTTCAGTGACAGAGTGTCTTCAGTGACAGAGTGTCTTCAGTGACAGAGTGTCTTCAGTGACAGAGTGTCTTCAGTGACAGAGTGTCTTCAGTGACAGAGTGTCTTCAGTGACAGAGTGTCTTCAGTGACAGAGTGTCTTCAGTGACAGAGTGTCTTTACGTTATTTGTCTCTCGCAGTGTCTTATCCATTATCTCACCGTCTTACTGTCTGGCTAAGTGCGACGTACTTTAGTGCCCGTGAATTTTCAGTCTGTACCTGCTCTGTCGCAATCATTCAACTACCTGTATTAACCCATCTATGCACACAAACAGTTTGAAGTTGATTTCTTAAACGCTCACCAGCCATTGACCCGCTTATCAGTCGCGTCAGATTGCCTTCGCCTAGCGAGGCTGACAAACTCTGAAATTGGTCAACAGTAGAGCGTCAAGGCCTGAAGATGAATCTAAGAAACACAAGCAGTCCCCCAGAAGCTTACATTATTGTACACATCGAATGATAGAAATTGTATAGCCGAGTAGGGGAATATACGTATCATTTGAGCTCCATTGCTTCGATAGAAACCAGCGATGCCCTCAACTGACCAGATGTGGCGAAGAGTGCCGAAAATGCCTGAGAATAGTGAGAATACAAATGCACTATGAGAGCAGGTCATTGCCAATTAAGTTTGCTACCAAAGCAAACTTTGATTTCTCTATACAGTATTAATCTTTAGTCAATAAAACATTTTCAAAGACAGGTCTTACCATGAGATTCGTGAGCATGATTGTGCGTCTGGAGAAGGATTTTGACTCGGTCCAGTGGTGCAACTGTTGTCTTGGCTAGGCAGCCAGCCATACCTAAGTAGTTCAAAGTATATTTTAGCAGTCTTATGCTAGCTATAAATCTCTTTTTTTCTAGAGTAATAAAAGGACACAACAAAATAAAACCTTTGCAAAGATAGCATCTCTCAAAGATAGCATCCCCCTAAATAGAAAGCATCTTCTAGACAGCAAGCATCCCCACATAGCAAACATCCCCTAGATAGCAACAGATAGCAAGAACCCCCTCCCTTAGATAGCAAAACCCTTTCCCCTCCCAATAGCAAGCATTCTCTAGATAGCAAATACCCCCTCCCATAGATAGCAAACATCCTCCAATAGCAAACATGCCTAAATGGCAAGTCCTTGAATAGCAACCATCTCCAAAATAACAAGTAGGCCCAGCTGGTGCAAAAATCAAGCACAGATCTTGAATTTTTTTAGGGCAAAGGCAAGCTATACCAAGCACTATATAATCTAATATTAGAAAATGGACCTGGCAAATTTGTAGGAAAAAAGGAATGGCCCAATTTTTTGGATTTTCATATAAATTATAAACTTTAAGCCTTCATTAAACTTATATATTTTAAGACTAGATTTATCATGTACAATTTATAATAAAACTTACCTCCACATAGAAAAATAGTTGCTTTTCCTCTGAGTTCAAATACTTTATCGATCATGCTTGCTTTATCATCTTTTTTAATCTGAGCTCCCATAATTGATTAAATCTTTGTTAGCCCCTCCGGGGGCCGTAGCCCAGCGGTAGCGCAGCTGCTCTGGTGTGCCGCAACCCAGGCTCGATTCCAAGTGCAGCCACATTAATTTGGGGCTGGATTGGAATCTTGGCTTGGTTCGCTTAACGGCCTTGAGAGCCAACCCCCCCAAGGCGCAGTGAAGTGTACATGCCTAACAATTGATAAAGTTAGGGCCGCTGTACACTCCTGTGTGAGTGTGTGCCTGCGTAACGTATCCGCGCGCTTGTATGCCTGCTCAGGGGAGTCGGCGGAATGGGCAGTAATGCCTCTCGCCGGTTGTGTGACAATGTCGCTTAAATTGCGCCAGGGTGCACACAACCCCCCTGCCTCTAATAAAAAAATAATAGCCCCTCCAAATCACAATGTGATTTTTGTTGTTTTTAATAATAATATTCAATTTGTCCTTGGATTAATTTAGGAAATATAATTCATGGGTGTTTTCACTTTTAAGAAGCAAGTATTTATTTTCTAAACAAGATAGAGCATTATTTTGTTTCGAGAGTTGTTATAAAAATAGTATTAAAAACTAAAAATACCTACAAAAATAGCAGAACTCTGCTAATATTATTTTTCACCCAACACGCAACACTTATTTGTGGCACAGTCACTTTAAAAGTGGCAGAATGACAATTTTAGACTAATTCATTCAACACTTGCCTTAAATTAGCCCATTTGATATATTAGTTACAATTAAGACCTTCACTAGTCTAAACCAAGACACATATAATGTCGAGCATAATTTTCTCAATACTTCGTCAAAAAAGGATATTGGTTCTGTGATACTATTACTTTATTTCAGAATATTGCTTTCTTAAGGACTTTATAAAAAAATTTACTCCTTTAGAGCTAAATTTGCATTAACACTTAACTAAGGCTATTCGATTCAATCCTGCCCTGCTGCATGATCCATTAATATGATGAAAAGTGACGTATTAAATTAGTGCCTCAACTCACGATAAAATAACTAACCGATTAAAACTAAATATTTTAAAAATTACTTAGGTTAATTAGTAAATTTTAATTTTTTTGATTCTTAGACAAAAATTTCATTTATGTATTGTACACCTATGATTATACATTCGTGACTGTAAAAAGCATGGTCCTTTGCTTAATCCCTTTTAACCGTTGCGTGGCTTTGTTTGCATTCATCAACAATCTCGTTTAGCATGTATGTTAGTGGAAACGAGAAATTCAATCTTTTTGTAAGCCCAGAAGCTCGAAATCAAAAGGACAAATGCGAAGTTACATGCGATGTAGCGTATTTTACTTCGCAAGTACATATGACCGTACATGTAGATTATATTTACATGTACATGTACCACGAAGGACGACTTTCAGTACCTAACACTACATGTACATGTTTTATTGCTGCATGTAAAGTAATAGTACTTACACAATTAAGTTCTCATGTAAAGATGATTACTGTCTCCTCTTTAATTTAATCTGCCGATTACACTGCATAATTACACCTGTACTATACATATAATTTTTGTCGCTTTAAACAACAGATTTATGACACATACTGTAAACTGGTACATGCATATTCCTAGTACATGATCCCGACACATGATCCTGGTTTATGATACTGGTACATGATCCCGAATCAACACATCCCAGCGGCACTAGTATTGAAAATTAAATAGTTGAACAAGCGTTAAAAGCATTCTATGCTTTGTTAGCTTGTAAAAAGTTAAAAATGAAAGGTAGCAGAGTATAGCTAATTGATGATCACTTGGTAGAATAAACGATTATCAATTTTGACTACTGTAATTAGCGATTACCGTAGAGCTATAATTAAGGTTCGATAAATATCGTAGCAGCAGCAACGGGGGTGGGTGCCGCTTTGCAAATGTTTTGAATTAATTACTTGATAAAATGAATGGACCTTCTGTATTGCATGCATTCTACCTGTAACCGCGGCTTATATTAGCAAGACTACGGCAGTAGCAATAAAAAACTGCCGCACGCATTGCTAAAGTGTCACACCGCATCGAAATATCCGAATGGGCCATGCTGGGGAAGAACTTGCGCAGCGCTTTGTTAGATTTGAAGTCTAATAGAAATTAAAACTGCGCTGAAGCATGAGCTGCTTCGAGTGCTGTACAAGTAGCTCAGATGTATAAAAGCTGGTCATGCAAGCTAAAATTTTCTAGCAAACATTGCGAACAATGGAACTGATGAAATGACCGGGCTTAGGAGGAGTCTCTTCCTTTCTCACCATCTAGTTAGTTAGATTTCTCTCCAACAGCAGAAGGAGCAGCCGCTGTGGGGCTTGGCACTCACTTTGATGGTTCAGTGTACAGCAGCATCTGCACAGTTCTCTACAGCTCAGTTTGCACACTGCAAATTCAAGCCCGGCCTGTTGCCTAGGGTGAGCCAGGGCTTGAATGGTTTGGACAGGTGGAGCTTATGCCACAAGCTGCCGCCATAAAACTGCTTCTTTGACTCAATATTACCTTATTGTCGCTTGAAAAGCAAATTTCTATTTCTAATCGAAGAAAGTTGTTGGACGAGACCAAATTGCCGGACAAGACGTCCAGTTTAGAAGTGAGTACTCAAAACTATTACTCTACGAACCTCAATAGCTATGGCTTGCTGTTATCATTTTTTTTAACTTTGGGGAGCTTGGGGTTCTCTATCCAATGCAGGACTTAAGTGTCTACTTATTTGGGTGTCAGGACACACCAAACTCAGGTGTCAGGACACACCAAACTCAGGTGTCAGGACACACCAAACTCAGGTGTCAGGACACACCAAACTCAGGTGTCAGGACACACCAACTCAGGTGTCAGGACACACCAACTCAGGTGTCAGGGGTGCCAACTCATGTGTCAGGGGTGCCAACTCAGGTGTCAGGGGTGCCAACTCAGGTGTCAGGGGTGCCAACTCAGGTGTCAGGGGTGCCAACTCAGGTGTCAGGGGTGCCAACTCAGGTGTCAGGGGTGCCAACTCAGGTGTCAGGGGTGCCAACTCAGGTGTCAGGGGTGCCAACTCAGGTGTCAGGGGTGCCAACTCAGGTGTCAGGGGTGCCAACTCAGGTGTCAGGGCATTCTAAATCCTAGGCATCAGATGTCAGGGTATACGCTAAAATCGCATTAAAAGCTCACCAGGGTGCCTCCTTTGTCACAAGCCGCTCCGACTCAAAAATGCAACTATACCCTCGTATAATACTGCAACTCACTACACTGCTGCCAGGGTACAGAGTTGACACCTCCATCTTCAGAGTGAGAACACGAGACACGAGACTCCAGCCATTTTCCTGCATTGGTCAACACCCTTCAGATTCCCTCAAGTGCTTTGAGCCAATCCTTTGTCATTTTAAAACCGATCTACTTTTCTCCCCTTACGCTAAAGGATTAATGACACAACGGAAGGTGTCTGCATGCATACTCTATTCAATCCCGGCATCCTTACAGTCTGCATTATATTAAGTTTTTATGGTCCATAGCTGGCATATGTATGGCAGCTCCGTAAAAGGCCCATTCAACAACAATGGCACGGCAGACCACCGACCCGCGAGAATGCTGAAGCCTCCAGATGGTCCCTGCAGGCTCTCTATTAGATGCATAATTAAAGGCAGGCGGTTCAACCGTAAATAGACTGAGATTTTCTCAATAGCCCCAGCCCCGTGTTAACAATGCAAGACGGTGAACTTTCAATCTGGAAAAAATTATCTTTGAGCTGAAATTCCAGCATCCCCCTAGCCAGCTAGGGGGATTTGGGGAGGCTGGGTTTGAGCTCAGCCAGGTTGCTCTCCTCTCCATCCCCCCTCACTCCCTCCTCTCTTCCCCCCCTGAGCTCCTATCGGTTTCGCGGATTTTGGTAACCATGACAACCAGCCGGGTAGAACCAGCGGTTGGATGATGAAGCAAAATTAATCACACGTAAAACGGACAGAATCTCAGTGCTCCAAGAGTGATCTAAATTCGAAAAATTGAAATATTATTGATTGCTTTGCAGCTTTGATCCCATAGCAACGGAGAGGCGCCACCTCAGACAGACCCCAGTCCGGCTTCATGGACAAGTATGATAATCTTGGCTTAGTTGGCGAGGGCAGCTACGGCATGGTGATGAAGTGCCGGCGCAAGGACACCGGAGAATTGGTGGCTGTCAAAAAGTTTCTGGATAGCGAAGACGACAAGACAGTGAAGAAGATTGCGCTGAGGGAGATTCGGATGCTGCGGGTGAGGACTGGTTCTATCCTGTGTGTTCTATCCTGCCTGTTCTATCCTGTGTGTTCTATCCTGTGTGTTCTATTCTGTGTGTTCTATCCTGTGTGTTCTATCCTGTGTGTTCTATCCTGTGTGTTCTATCCTGCCTGTTCTATCCTGTGTGTTCTATCCTGTGTGTTCTATCCTGTGTGTTCTATCCTGCCTGTTCTATCCTGTGTGTTCTATCCTGTGTGTTCTATCCTGCCTGTTCTATCCTGTGTGTTCTATCCTGCCTGTTCTATTCTGTGTGTTCTATCCTGTGTGTTCTATCCTGTGTTTTCTATCCTGTGTGTTCTATCCTGTGTGTTCTATCCTGTGTGTTCTATCCTGTGTGTTCTATCCTGTGTGTTCTATCCTGCCTGTTCTATTCTGTGTGTTCTATCCTGCCTGTTCTATCCTGTGTGTTCTATCCTGTGTGTTCTATCCTGCCTGTTCTATCCTGTGTGTTTTATCCTGTGTGTTCTATCCTGTGTGTTCTATCCTGTGTGTTCTATCCTGTGTGTTCTATCCTGTGTGTTCTATCCTGTGTGTTCTATTCTGTGTGTTCTATCCTGTGTGTTCTATTCTGTGTGTTCTATCCTGCCTGTTCTATCCTGTGTGTTCTATCCTGTGTGTTCTATCCTGTGTGTTCTATCCTGCCTGTTCTATCCTGTGTGTTCTATCCTGTGTGTTCTATCCTGCCTGTTCTATCCTGTGTGTTCTATCCTGTGTGTTCTATCCTGCCTGTTCTATTCTGTGTGTTCTATCCTGCCTGTTCTATCCTGTGTGTTCTATCCTGCCTGTTCTATTCTGTGTGTTCTATCCTGCCTGTTCTATCCTGTGTGTTCTATCCTGCCTGTTCTATCCTGTGTGTTCTATCCTGTGTGTTCTATCCTGTGTGTTCTATCCTGCCTGTTCTATTCTGTGTGTTCTATCCTGCCTGTTCTATTCTGTGTGTTCTATTCTGTGTGTTCTATCCTGCCTGTTCTATCCTGTGTGTTCTATCCTGTGTGTTCTATCCTGTGTGTTCTATCCTGCCTGTTCTATCCTGTGTGTTCTATCCTGTGTGTTCTATCCTGCCTGTTCTATTCTGTGTGTTCTATCCTGTGTGTTCTATCCTGTGTGTTCTATCCTGCCTGTTCTATTCTGTGTGTTCTATCCTGCCTGTTCTATCCTGTGTGTTCTATCCTGTGTGTTCTATCCTGTGTGTTCTATCCTGTGTGTTCTATCCTGCCTGTTCTATTCTGTGTGTTCTATCCTGCCTGTTCTATCCTGCCTGTTCTATTCTGTGTGTTCTATCCTGCCTGTTATATTCTGTGTGTTCTATCCTGTGTGTTCTATCCTGCCTGTTCTATTCTGTGTGTTCTATCCTGTGTGTTCTATCCTGTGTGTTCTATCCTGCCTGTTCTATTCTGTGTGTTCTATCCTGTGTGTTCTATCCTGCCTGTTCTATTCTGTGCGTTCTATCCTGTGTGTTCTATCCTGCCTGTTCTATCCTGTGCATCGCAACCTCGAAAAATCACAAGATCACGTGACCAAATCACAGATTCTGAAGCACGACAATCTGGTGAACTTGCTCGATGTTTTCCGACGGAAGAAGCGCCTGTACCTGGTGTTCGAGTACATCGACTACACCGTGCTGGATAGGCTGGAAAAATGTCCGAACGGTCTGGACGAGATGACTTCTAGGAAGATTCTGTTCCAAGTGATTCGTGGCATTGAGTTCTGCCACGCACACAATGTAAGACTCGCTTTGTGGGGCTGGCTGCTCCTGACTCATGCGTCGTGCTAACAAATTTTTGTCAGGACTCCATTTTCAGTTATGATCACAGATACTACTAGAATAAGTAGATGGGCCACTCAGCACATTTGCGTGTAAGCTACTTTCAGTTCAGTAGTGGGTTAAACAGAAGCATTTTAATGTATTTTAAAGACAAGGCTCATTTACGGCTCTTACCCCCCCAGCTTAAACCCTCCTCCAGCCGCGCCTTTCCATATTACCCCCCGCCCCGCCCCAATTTTTATTGCTTTTCTCGGAATTCCAGCCTAAAGCTGCCATGTACATTTCAGTGTACGAGCTATGTACATTATGGCTGAACCAATTAGCAAGTTGTTTACGCCTGCAAACTTATTAGTAATTTCAGCTGCCTTTATTTTCATGAAATAGCTTATGTATTCTTCTTTGCTACTGAACTGAAAATAGAAAGCTGTTTTAGTAAGTATGTATGCCTGAGTGGCCCATCCAGTCATTTTAGTATCTGTGATTATGATAGATTTACTGTCATGTCTCACTTACTGACTGATTTAAATAACTAAAATCTGACTCTTACTTACTGTCAAGACTCATTGGGGTGTGAATTATCACAGAGTTTAATCCTCTCCCTTCCCCGTCGCAGACAATTCACCGTGACGTAAAGCCGGAAAATATTCTCGTGTCACGCGACGGCGTGGTGAAAATCTGCGACTTCGGCTTCGCCAGACACACCACAGGAGACCAGTTAACCGACTACGTGGCCACCCGGTGGTACCGCGCGCCCGAACTGTTGGTTGGCGATCCCAGATACGGCAGGTGAGCTGCATGTGGCAACTCATTGATTTCAACTAAAAACAAAAGGCTTTTTCTTGCTTTAGTTTCTAAAGGCTAATCACGAATAGGAAATCAATGAAAAATCCATGGTAAATCCTCTAATGAAAGTCGTTCTAAAATCAATTTCGATTAGCACTATCGCCATCCTCCATCTTCAGACCGATTGACATCTGGGCTATCGGTTGCCTAGCAGCGGAAGTGCTCACTGGGGAGCCGCTGTTTCCAGGTGACTCCGACATTGATCAGCTATTCCACATTGTGCGCTGTCTGGGTGAGTGCTTGCTGCTGGGTTGCGGACTGAATGCTGAATTTAATGGGTTAATATCAACAAAGACAAACCTGGAGTTCCTTCTTCATCACACTTTGTCTCAGCTGAAGCAAAGGTGACTCCGTCTCACAGCCACCTCACTCCGCCTCACAGCCACCTCACTCCGCCTCACAGCCACCTCACTCCGCCTCACAGCCACCTCACTCCGCCTCACAGCCACCTCACTCCGCCTCACAAACACCTCACTCCGCCTCACAGCCACCTCACTCCGCCTCACAGCCACCTCACTCCGCCTCACAGCCACCTCACTCCGCCTCACAGCCACCTCACTCCGCCTCACAGCCACCTCACTCCGCCTCACAAACACCTCACTCCGCCTCACAGCCACCTCACTCCGCCTCACAAACACCTCACTCCGCCTCACAGCCACCTCACTCCGCCTCACAAACACCTCACTCCGCCTCACAGCCACCTCACTCCGCCTCACAAACACCTCACTCCGCCTCACAGCCACCTCACTCCGCCTCACAAACACCTAACTCCGCCTCACAGCCACCTCACACGCCTCACAAACACCTCACTCCGCCTCACAGCCACCTCACACGCCTCACAGCCACCTCAATCCGCCTCACAGCCACCTCACTCCGCCTCACAGCCACCTCACTCCGCCTCACAGCCACCTCACACGCCTCACAGCCACCTCACTCCGCCTCACAGCCACCTCACTCCTCGACACAGCCACCTCACTCCGCCTCACAGCCACCTCACTCCTCGACACAGCCGCCTACTGAGGATTGTAGCCCAACACACACCCACCTCCCCAAATGCAGGAAATTTGCCCCAGCGCTACAGGGAGATTTTCGCCAAAAATCCCCTATTTTCGGGAATGCGCGCCCCGGAAGCTCGATCGTTCGAACCATTAGAGCGGAAGGTGCCGAAATGCTCGCGACCGGCAATGGATCTCATCAAGGTGAGTGGAGATTGAATGAAAATTCTATCCGTTAATTACTCTAGTTGGGCGATTTCTACTCCTGACAGAAGATGTTAAAAACAGTGACCGGTGTTGCCCTCAAGCTCAATTGACACGCAATTAAAAATTAATAGATCGGCCCCACAGTAAGCAATTAATTATTTACTGCGGATTCAGCCGGCTGTCTTATTGGGCTACTGGGGCAGAATGCGGGTGACATAAATCTCTATTTTTAGACACTAATAAAAGTCCGTCAACACACTGAGGAGCAATCACATTCAGTTCAGCTTTCAAATTGCGGTAATTAGACAGCTAGTATTAGCAGCTAGTATCACGCGAGCTTCATTACAGGTGCCCATTCCGCCGACTCCTGGCACATACAAGCGCGCCAATACTGTACACGGCACGGCACTCATACACGCTCATATAGAGTGTACAGCGGCCCTGACTGTCAAAATACTTGAGTAGCTCATCAAGTGATCAAAGCTTCCTGCGACTAACTTCACCGAACCAAAAACGCCCCCTCCCCCCTGCAGCGCTGCCTCCGACTTGAAGCAGACGACCGGCCAAGCTGCTCCGAGCTGCTCCGGCTCGAATATTTCCAAGCAAACGGCTTTGCCAGCAGATTCGCCGAGGAGCTGAGAGGGAAGATGAAGGCCAGGTCAGACCAGCAGCAGGGATCAACGGCGGCCGCTGAGACCAGACAGAAAAAGCAGCCTCATCATCAGCATCACCATCCGCAACAACAGCAATCGCTTGCGCCTGCTACGGCAGCTGCATCAGAGCAGTCCGAAGCGTCACCCAGACCAGCAGCAGTCAGTCCGCCATCTGTGCAGGAGCGGAGAGGGCAGGACGCTGAACAACAGGGCACCAAGTCTGATGTATGTTGAATTTTGCTTTATTCAACAATTTTTTAACCTACATGTACAAGAAATTTAACAATTTAACGAACTTTTAAAACTACAGAAATATTGAATGAATTTGTTAAATAATTTATATAGAAATCACGACTAGAACTTATAACAAATAATTGCAAGCACTGGTTCTATGGCACACTGAGTAATAAAAAGCGTGTCAGAGCTTCTCCCGCCGAACTTTGCCTTTTCAATGTCATCTGTCTGGTGTCATCTGCTGAAGGTGCTGACGGCGTCAGGGTGATAACTGAGTGCTCGAGAGACCAGCTGAAGATGTCCAGCAGCTGAGGCTTGCCCACTGTCGAGGCTTGATCAGCGAAACTCGAGAAATTTGCAACAGCGTGTCCATAGTCACCTGGATCGAGCCACCTGCTGAAGGTCCAGAAGCTCCGCTTGGGTGAAGGCTAGTGACCAACGAAGTCAGAGCTGATGCAGACACATGTAGTCGACGTGCTGATGAAATTTGGAGGCTTGGCAAGGCTTCACTGAGGTGCACTGAATACACTGGCGCTTAGGGAAAATCCGACCTTCCGGCAGAATCATCGAATATCTTGACGGTCCGGAGGGCTGGCGACTTGATAATTCTTGTTTGAGAAGGCGCGCAACAATAAGTTAGCCCGTTTTCTTAAATTTCCACCCACCCCCTTGGTAGTTCTAATTCTACTGTTATAATCAGACCATAATTTCTAAAATTATGAAGATTTTTTGAAAAACAAAATATTGATTTTAATTACTCTGATTTTAGCTGGTGAAATGTATTTTTTAGAATTAAAAGGAACTCTAAAATATATTACCAAATTTATTAGGCTTATAATCAACACTGAAAATATTTTTATATTTGCGAGGCGCTTTTCGGTCGACATGTTTCTTTCACTTTTGAAGCGGAGCACATTATAACAACTTCATTGTTTCAAAATTAATTTTAAAAAAACAAAACTCTAAAAAGATAACCGAAAAATTTAGCACCAATTTCCAATTTTAAAAGCTCGCGTTAAGCAAAACTGATACCAAACAATTGACAAGCTCACAGCACAAATTAACATGTATTATAAGCATGCATATATAAGAACTAAAAAAACTTTCACAGGTCGTTATCACGGATTACAGACAGTTTTTGCAGGTGAAGTCCATAAAACATCGAGATTAACTCCTGACTATCTACGATGGATTAATCATGATCAAAATGCACCCGATAAAATTTGTGCCATTGTGTGTCGCTTTTTGCTATTTTATTTCCCTTTAAAAGCAGCAAAATTTTTGTTTGCATTTACTTTTGTTTTGCATATAACGAGAACAAAAAATCATATTCAGTGATATTAAACAATGAAATACCCAGTTGAAGAGATATGATATAACAAAAAGGATTTTTATTTTAACATACGTGTAATGTGTAATAGCTCACTTGTAAACACCTAAAATCTCATACTCAAATCGTTTGCTACACGAGGTTTGCGTATAACAAATATAAAATAAATATTTACATAGTAGGCTTTTAAGGCGTCATTTAAATATAAAAGTGTACAGATTTGAAGGGCAGCATACTTCTTATGGCAAAATTTGCTTTATAAAACAAATTTTATAAACAAATTTACCAAAGCGGGCTGCGAGCACAATTTTGTTGCAATTATTTTATGTAGATATCCAAGATTTTTTCCTATTTAATTTCCGTTGATTTTTTAGTTTAGGAAGTTATAAAACTGAAAATTCACCTATGAGTTTGCTGTGGATTATTTATGGCCCTCTAGGCTTTATTTGCACTTTTGCATAAATAACGATAAACAAAATTGAATATTTTGCGTTTTCCAGGAATTGCTGGACAATCAGGCCGGAGCGGCGACGGCGGCAGGTGCGGAGTCCGAAGATCCGGCCCGGAGAGTGAAGGCCACAAGTCAGCAGCATCAGCAGCAGCAGCAGCAGCAGCAGCAGCAGCAGCAGCAGCAGCCACCGTTGCAGATGGATGGCCAGCTGGGTGGCGACACTTTGCAGCAGTTCGCCGCAGCCATGCCGCCTATTGGGCAGTTCGCCCAGATTACAAAGTTCGGGTGAGCTGGATTGGAATAAATCTGTGGATTACATGGACTGAATTTTAACGGCTGTTCCTAAACCAAAAAGCGGAAATGATCTTTTTATTTTACTAGAAACTTTGCCGAAGGCGACGGCGCTTCGCCGGGCCTGCCGACTCACGGAATTTCCTCCGGCGCGCCTGCCGGACCCTCTGGAGGCATGAGGTGCGAAGAGAACATATTGCTGTATTGTGCAGTTAGCGAGAAGTACTTAAAGCAAGTTTGTTAACACAAACTCGATCACTTCAGGCTGACAGAGGCCAAGCAGTCTCAGCACCAGCACCAGCAGCAGTCAAATAAGAAGAATGGCACCTATCACTCGCCTGCGGCACTAAAGCACCAGCACCAGCACCAGCACCAACACCAGCACCAGCACCAGCGGAAGCCGCCGCCAGAAGCACGAGGCCTCGGTCCGTTGAGAGACATCGGCGGCGGAGGCCTCATCCTGCCGGAAGTTCGCGGTGCGGGGGCGGAAAGTGAGCAGGGAATGAATTCATAAACTATTAAAAATGCGTTAAGACTACTATATAACAGTAGTTTCGATATGAAGCGAAGTAGCCGTTTGACTAGGCTAGCCTAGTGGGGTTGGGTTGTAGCCTAGTGGTTAGAGCGTCCGACTCACGACTTGAAGGTCGGTGGTTCGATTCTCGACCCACTCGGAACAATTAGTGTCCTTGAGCAAGACATCTAACTCTGCATTACTTCAGTTCACCTAGCTGTAAAATGGGTGCCAGCATTAGCTGGGGTAATTGAGAGTGTGTGTGGCGACCCCCCCCCCCCCCCGGTCCTTGGACTGAACAGCCGTATGCAGCCTTCAGATGCACCGCGCAATAGCTGCGGCTGAGCTGTCGGTTGCACATCTGGCCCAATTCGGGCAGGTGTAATCAATTATTTTTTGGATATGAACAAGAAACTCCAAATTTCTATAGTCTATCGAAAAAAGCATTTTATAATATTTTAATACGAGAACTGGGATTCGAACCCCGGAACCTCGGAGAGGTACAAAAGTAGATGTCACTAATAAATGGCTTCAATTTTAAAATTTAATCCAACCCATCTCATTTTCAAAACTCATTTTCTCAAAAAACCTTTTTCAGTTCGTCTTGGCACAAAAGCTGGGCTGTACAATCCGAAAGCAAAAAAAGGTCAACAACAGCAGCAGCAGCACCAGCAGTAGCATTGAGTCCGCTGGCACAACTGGACCTCTAACCCTCTAATTTATCCTAATCAAGCATTTTTGTTTGTTTTCTTCTAAAAACAACAGCAATCATAGCTGACTAACCAGTCGCGGTGCAGGAGCTTTCGGTTCTTCTACAACCCGTTGAAGGCTCGAAGGCTGCCACACAACACAATGAGCTGCTTGTGAGTGTGGCTGGCAGACAGGCAATTAACCTTGTTTAGTTCAATACTAATGGGTTCGCAGTGGCTGTGCCACTCTCCTAATCTCTTTTGCATTTACGAACGCCCCTAGTCTAGGCTGCTGCTAGCCGAAAGCAATGCACTTTTGATTTCTAACTTGCACCAAATATCCCTATATTTTTATAGGACTATAGCACAAGCAGTTGCAGACAACATCGACTTTTAAAATGTTGTTATGTAAAGATTTCATCAAGTGATATTAAATTTATTTTAGATTCCAGATCCCATCCTGCAATTTCAGATCCCATTATCCAATTCCATATCCCATCCTCCAATCCCAGATATCATCCTTCAATCCCAGATCCCATTCTCTAATCTCAAATCCCATCCCGCAATCCCACATCTCATTCTCCAATCCCAGATCCCATCCTGCAATTTCAGATCCCATTATCTAATCCAATATCCCATCCTCCAATCCCAGATCTCATCCTTCAATCCAATATCCCATCCTCCAATCCCAGATCTCATCCTTCAATCCAATATCCCATCCTCCAATCTCAGATCCCATCCTGCAATCCCAGATCCCATCCTCCAATCTCAGATCCCATCCTGCAATCCCAGATCCCATCCTCCAATCTCAGATCCCATCCTGCAATCCCAGATCCCATCCTCCAATCTCAGATCCCATCCTGCAATCCCAGATCCCATCCTCCAATCTCAGATTCCATCCTGCAATCTCAGATTCCGTCCTGCAATCCCAGATCCCAGATCCCATCCTCAAATCTCAGATCCCATTATCCAATCCCATCATCCCATCCTCAAATTCCAGATCCCATCCTCCAATTCCAGATCCTATCTCTAGTCAGATGCTATCAACTACTACTAGTGAAGATCCCATCTATGAAAAATGATCCCAACCATGAAAGTGGCTGTCTATTGTCCTAAAAAGAGTTGCAGCAACATTTTCCATCTTCAACACTGCAGAATTCTGGTCGACCTTTCCGAGGCGGTGATCGACAAAACTCTTCAACAGAACGAGGGGCGCACAGAAAGGCCGGCTGCTTGCCCACGCAGACATTTTAATTAATTAATTTTTAATTTTCTTATGATTTACAGCTCGCTGTCTACTTCTACGGTCTTTGCCCAAGCTGTCTGTCTGTTGTGCAATTAGTAGCCAGGACCGCTAATTGCAGTAGTTGAGAGGACTCAAGTCGCGCTTCAAATTTGGTCATAAAAAGTATTTTTGAACTGGATAGCTCAGATTGTGTAGAAATTGGTCAATTTACTGCTATTTTAAAATGGTATTGGGAGCGAACATGGCAGAAAGGGGATTTAAATTTCACAGAAGGGATATCCTGTGTCTTCCCCAAAAGGGGCACAAACTGGCTAGTCTAAATGTACTAAATTTGCAAAATCAGTAGGTCAGTAAAATTTTCTATGAAGGCAGTCTTCTGACTACTACTACAGTAGTAAGGTATGGACAAAATTGCTGTTTTTGGCAGCTGACAAGCTGACGGTCACTCATCTACAATGATTTATATTTTGCTTCACGTTTCTTCTGTTTAATGCTTATCTGCACAGTTGAATGTCCCACTTATGTTGACAAGGATCTGTGTTGAATCTACATGTGCCTTGCTTGCATTGTAACAGTCCGTGCAAATCTATGGAATATGAAATTACTTGAATTGTACGGGAGGTGTTCAATTTGAAAGATTTACATTCTTCTAACTTTTGACGTTAAATGTCAGTCAGTCAGTCAGTCAGTCAGTCAGTCAGTCAGTCAGTCAGTCAGTCAGTCAGTCAGTCAGTCAGTCAGTCAGTCAGTCAGTCAGTCAGTCAGTCAGTCAGTCAGTCAGTCAGTCAGTCAGTCAGTCAGTCAGTCAGTCAGTCAGTCAGTCAGTCAGTCAGTCAGTCAGTCAGTCAGTCAGTCAGTCAGTCAGTCAGTCAGTCAGTCAGTCAGTCAGTCAGTCAGTCAGTCAGTCAGTCAGTCAGTCAGTCAGTCAGTCAGTCAGTCAGTCAGTCAGTCAGTCAGTCAGTCAGTCAGTCAGTCAGTCAGTCAGTCAGTCAGTCAGTCAGTCAGTCAGTCAGTCAGTCAGTCAGTCAGTCAGTCAGTCAGTCAGTCAGTCAGTCAGTCAGTCAGTCAGTCAGTCAGTCAGTCAGTCAGTCAGTCAGTCAGTCAGTCAGTCAGTCAGTCAGTCAGTCAGTCAGTCAGTCAGTCAGTCAGTCAGTCAGTCAGTCAGTCAGTCAGTCAGTCAGTCAGTCAGTCAGTCAGTCAGTCAGTCAGTCAGTCAGTCAGTCAGTCAGTCAGTCAGTCAGTCAGTCAGTCAGTCAGTCAGTCAGTCAGTCAGTCAGTCAGTCAGTCAACGGATTTCTCAATTGCATCATCAAAGTTAACCTGGCTTCTTTTAAAGCAGTTCGGAATTTCCTTACAGATAAACAACCATTCTGGAACGCAGAATTTATTAAACAGACAGGCAGAGGCAGCGGCACTACACTTGGAAATAGGAATTGGTTTGCAAATAGTTTTCAAGTAAAAAAAATGGCTCAAATTTGCAGCATAGAAAAGCGAAACGAACACGAAAGTTTAAAAACAAAAATTAACAGAAAGGGAAACACAGTGCCTGCGTGTTCGTTCTGATTGAATAGATATTTATCGAGCAACAAAATTAATGAAAAAATAAAAAGTCGAAACACACAGGAGCATATAAATGATTTTTCCCGGCTTGGAGTCCGGCCATAGACTACAAAAACGTACTTATTACCTACTTGGGGCCCGGCCACAGACTACAGAAACGTATTTATTACCTACTTGGGGCCTGGCCATAGACTACAAAAACGTACTTATTACCCACTTGGGGCCCGACCATAGACTACAGAAACGTACTTATTACCCACTTGGGGCCCGGCCATAGACTACAGAAACGTATTTATTACCTACTTGGGGCCTGGCCATAGACTACAAAAACGTACTTATTACCCACTTGGGGCCCGGCCATAGACTACAAAAACGTACTTATTACCCACTTGGGGCCCGGCCATAGACTACAGAAACGTACTTATTACCCACTTGGGGCCCGGCCATAGACTACAAAAACGTACTTATTACCCACTTGGGGCCCGGCCATAGACTACAGAAACGTAATTATTACCCACTTGGGGCCCGGCCATAGACTACAGAAACGTACTTATTACCCACTTGGGGCCCGGCCATAGACTACAGAAACGTAATTATTACCCACTTGGGGCCCGGCCATAGACTACAGAAACGTAATTATTACCCACTTGGGGCCCGGCCATAGACTACAGAAACGTACTTATTACCCACTTGGGGCCCGGCTATAGACTACAGAACGTATTTATTACCCTACTTGGGGGCTGGCCATAGACTACAGAACGTATTTATTACCCACTTGGGGCCCGGCTATAGACTACAGAACGTATTTATTACCCTACTTGGGGGCTGGCCATAGACTACAGAAACGTACTTATTACCCACTTGGGGGCTGGCCATAGACTATAGAAACGCATTTTTTGCCTGGCGCAATAAAAGCTGCAAATAAATACGTTTGTTTCTGTAGTCCATGGCCAGGCTCCAAGTGGGTAATAAATAAATTATTCCCGTTTATTTCACTTGTCTATATGGCCTCGAGCGGTTTCGGCCACACTCCGACCCCATAAACGAGTCCTCAGCCGTTCGCGACCACAAAAAATAAAACAAGAGGGGAAAAACTTGCACTTGGGCATTCTAAAAAACACCAGATAGACCAGTTGCAGCAATTATCGCTTAAATAAGCTTTTCGCCATAGACGAAATATGAAAGCATCGAAATAGCCATAATTTTCTACTCGTAGCTGTTTAAAATAGTTTAATTATAAAATCGAAACGGGCGACTCCGAGATGACACCTGGTGTTTTTAGCGTCTCAAAACCTGATAGCATTGCATTCAGGAACAACAGGCTGATGGTAGAAAGACGACACCTTCAAACTTTTAGTTGAAGGTTTAACTTCGCTTTAAAAAATTAGAATTTTTTAGGCTCTACATTCTTTGACCGAAAATAGTCTATGGCAAAACCGAAGTTTTAATGGATTCCATTCTAAAAAAGCAGTGTGCAGACAGCAAGGACATCAAGCCAAGGACAACTTGATAACTCAGTTATTAAGTTGTCATTTAGTTGAACTTGTTGAACTCTAGAATATAAGCGAAATATATAAAATAAATAAAAATTAACTGAGATGCCGTTGAGTCACTGGCTGGAGGCCTCCTCGGACGTCAGCCGGGGCACCGACCGAACTAGCAGCACCGCGGCGGAGCTTCGGCACTGGGCGTGCAGCTCCGACACGGTGGCCGCCTCCCAGGCCTGACCGCGTCCTCGGCCGCCGCCGCCGCCTCCGCCGCCGCCGCCGCCACTGCTGCTAACGCTGCTACTGCGACTGCTGGCGCTGCTGCGGCTGCCGCCAATGCCGGCCGCCCTGCTGAAACAGCCGTTGGAGACGGCGTCGAAATTCGGCCCCATGGAGACCGGCTGGCGGGTTGAGGCCACCCTGTAGCCGAGTTCCTGGCACAGGGTCTGCGGGTTGAGTGGGAGAGGAATTTCGGGTTGGGGAGATTTTGGGTTGGGGGAGTTTCGGGTTGGGGGAGTTTCGGGTTGGGGGAGTTTCGGGTTGGGGGAGTTTCGGGTTGGGGGAGTTTCGGGTTGGGGGAGTTTCGGGTTGGGTGGAATTTTAAGTTAGGGGGATTTCGGGTTGGGGGAGTTTCGGGTTGGGGGAGTTTCAGGTTGGGGGAGTTTCGGGTTGGGGGATTTCGGGTTGGATGGAATTTTGAGTTAGAGGGATTTCGGGTTCGGGGTTTCCGGTTGGGGGGTTTCGGGTTGGGAGAATTTCGGGTTGGATGGAATTTTGAGTTAGGGGGATTTCGGGTTGGGGGAGTTTCGGGTTGGATGGAATTTTGAGTTAGGGGAAGTTTCGGGTTGGGGGAGTTTCGGGTTGGGGGAATTTCGGGTTGGATGGAATTTTGAGTTAGGGGGATTTCGGGTTGGGGAGATTTCGGGTTGGGGGAATTTCGGGTTGGGGCATTTTGGGTGAGGAAATTCCATCTAAATGTCGAATTTTGAGACAGCTCCCCGGAGACTGACAAGCACATCCCCAAGCACGCCGTGAGCGGATAGGCAGGCAATCGAGAGAATTCCCAGTCCCAGTTTCTGCCCAACCTGAGTAACCAAATCGTCCGCCACGCGGATCGCCAGGCCGCAGCCAAGCAGCTGGGCGCAGTGCAGCAGCAGGTGCTCCGCCAGGTCGGCCAGCCGCAGGAAGCGAAGCGCCCTGACGCCGCCGCTGCCGCCGCCGCTGCCGCCGCCGCCAGCGAAGCTCGGAAATCGAACTCGAAGAACCCGGCAGACGGAGCCGAGCTCCTCCGAGGCCGGCGAAAGCTGCTGCTGCTGCTCAGCCTTCGCGGCAGCAGCGCAGGCGGCGGAGTCGAAGCCGGCCTCGCCAGCGTCGGCGGCGGCTCCGGCGATGCCGGTCTCGATGACGCGGAATTCCACCAGGGCGGCCACCCGGCCGGAGCCGCCGACGTCCAGCAGGCGAAAGCTGCCGACGCTGCCGGCGAAGTCCGGGCCCTCCATCCGGTAGGTGGCCTCCGTGTGCAGCAGGTGGCTCTCCCAGGCCGGCCAGCGACTGTCAGCCTGCGGCGGCGGCTCCGGGCAGCTCAGCAGCCGGCCGAGACCGCCGCCTCCGGCTGGCCGCTTCCCGCCAGCGGGCGTCGCTGCCGCCTCCACCAGCTGCCGAGCCGCCGCCGTCCAGGCGTCGCTGCCACCGCTGTCCTCAGCTTCTTTGCCGCCTTTGCCGCCGTCACTGCCGCCGCCGCCCAGGTCGTCATCGGCGAAGGCGGGCTGGCGCACGGCCCGCAGATCCGGCAGCTCCCACAGACGGCGTCGGGGCACCGCGGAGCAGTCGGCGAGGACACCGACTGGGCAGGTGGGTTGGACAAGTGAAGGTTGCAAAAATGACGTAATATTGGAAGTCTACGTATAGGAAGCACACATAAAGGTCACGAGACGCCAAATTAGGAATGTCTCAAGGAGCCAAACTGAGGTCACAGAGCGCCAAACTGAGGTCACAGAGCGCCAAACTGGGGTCACAGGGTGCCAAACTGAGGTCATAAGAAGCCAAACTGAGGTCACAGGGTCGCCAAACTGAGGTCACAGAGTGCCAAACTGAGGTCACAGGTGCCAAACTGAGGTCACAGAGCGCCAAAATGAGGTCACAGGGGTCAAACTGAGGTCATAGGACGCCAAACTGAGGTCATAGGACGCCAAACTGAGGTCATAGGACGCCAAACTGAGGTCACAGGGCGCCAAATTGGAGAGGTCAGGCGATAAAATGAGGAGGTCACGGGGTCACAAAAAGACTACAAAAATTCTCCCAAACCTTTAATCTCAAATTTCATAGAAATTTCACGCATCAGCGGCGCCGTAGAGAAGCGCCGACACTCCGGCGCTGGTGCCTTCGCCAATAGGCGCCCGGCGCTACCCGGCGCCGCCAGCAGTTGCCAGCCGATGCCGGCGGCGGCTTCAACGGCGGCCAGAGCGGCCGGGTCGGACCGGCCGTAGCAAAGCAGGTGGCCGGTGGCACCCGCGCACCTGTCCGAGATCGCCAGTCCGCAGCGCCGACGCCCAAGCGGCCTCCGACCCGATGTCCCTGCCGTCGTCGGAGTCGACGTCGTTGAGCAGCAGCAGGCGGATCTCGCCGAGCTGCCCGGCCGGCAGCGGCCTGCCGCGCTGGTCGGTGACGGCCAGCCGGACATTTGGAGCGGCCTCGGACAGAGCCAGCAGACTGTCGGACAGCTGTCGGACCTCGGCCACGTCGGCCGGGCAGCGGTAGATGCCGTAGGCGGCGGCTCCGCAGGCCTCCACGCTGGCGTACAGGCAGCCGAGGGTGCGGCCGGCGCCCAGCTGCCTGTAGAATTCATCTGCCGTGCGCGGCGACAGCGGCTCGCCGATGACCAGGACGGTCTCTAGCGAGGCCAGCTGGGCGCGGGCAGCCGGCCGGTTGGCCGTGTGGCTGAGCAGATCCGTCAGGAAGCTGGGGCTGGCCACCAGCCTGGTGGCGTAGCTGCATTTCGATGGCGGGCAAACAGATGATGGCAGAATGAACGGCGATGTCACTCTTAGGTAACAGTCAATGACGTCAATGGTCTGACGTTCCCCATCAACTGTCATTCATTCCCCATTAACTGTCATTAATTCCCCATCAACTTTAATTAATTCCCCATCAACTGTCATTAATTCCCCATCAACTGTCATTTATTCCCCATCAACTGTCATTCATTCCCCATCAACTTTCATTCATTCCCCATCAACTGTCATTCATTCCCCATCAACTGTCATTCATTCCCCATCAACTGTCATTCATTCCCCATCAACTTTAATTAATTCCCCATCAACTGTCATTAATTCCCCATCAACTTTAATTAATTCCCCATCAACTGTCATTAATTCCCCATCAACTGTCATTTATTCCCCATCAACTGTCATTCATTCCCCATCAACTTTCATTCATTCCCATCAACTGTCATTCAATAACTGTAAAATATTGTTTTAAACTATCTGTAGTTTCTCATGGGCTTTTATAATTCCACATTAGCCAACTGTAATTCCCCCATTAGCTAACTGTAATTCTCCATCAACAGTCAACCACACCAGCCCGCAGGCCTTGCCAAAGACTCACTGAGCCCTGACCAGTTTCAGCCAGGCGTCCCAGCGGCCGCAGCCTGGGCACATCAGCAGCGGGATGCCGTTCAGCAGGGCGCTGAGTGCGTGCACCCGCCAGTAGGCGCTGTCGCAGGAGTCGCCAATCCACAGCACCTCGTGGCACTGCCAGGGCAGGGTGTCCCGCAGCCAGTTGGCCGCAGCCAGCAGCTGGCCCTGGGTCAGGCTGACCAACCGGCCGCCCATGGATTCAACCACAATGGCCACCGCGCAGCAGGCCGAGTCCGCGTCGGCCACCACCACCGGCCGCTCCTCGTCCTGCAGGTCGCGGTCGGACAGGCCCAGAGCTTCGCCGGCCTCGGCCAGATCCTCGAACTGGAGCGCCAGGGCCAGCGCGGGCGCCAGGCTGCGAAGCTCGGGCAGGCGAGCCGCTGCACCGGCCGCTGCCACCAGGGCCACCGGCTTCGCCACCTTCAACGCTGCCTGCAGGCCGACCAGCATTCGGGCAAAGTCGCCGTCCTCCGGCTGCTCCAGGCCCAGTAGCGGCAGGCCAAGCTTCAGCGCCGCCAGCTCCAGCGCCAGGCGGTCCGGCCCGCATGGCATGACGACGCAGAGGGCCGCGCCGCCGCCGCCGCCGCCGCCGCAAACGTCGATGCCGTGCGAGCGCAGGGTGCGCAACAGGCAGCGCGCCAAAAAGTTGGCCCGCTGGCTGAGCTCACCGAAGGTGACGCAGGAGCCGGCGGCGGCGGCGGGCGGCACCACCAGAGAGCCGGGTCCTTGGCAGTCGGTGTCAGGTTGTTATTAAAGTGCACAAGGTCCTCCAGGATGTGGCTGATTGGGCCGTCGCGGCGCCCGACGCCCGGCTTGCGGGGCCCGCGCAGCACCGAGACGGGTTCGGCGCCCTGCTGCTGCTGACGGCGAGCTGCTTGGGGGGGTGAGATTTGGTTGCTTGGGAAGTCAGTCTGCTAGCTCGCTGATTCCCATATTGACTCATTCAGTAGGACGCTTCACCTCAATCTTGACACCCAGCATGAGATTCCCTCCTGACCGCCCTCTGCAGTATCCAGCATGAGACTCCTCCTGACCGCCCTCTGCAGTATCCAGCATGAGATTCCCTACTGACCACCCTCAGTATCTAATATCAGATTCCCTCCTGACCGCCCTCAGTATCCAGCATGAGACTCCCTCCTGACCACCCTCAGTATCCAGCATGAGATTCCCTCCTGACTACCCTCAGTATCCAGCATGAGATTCCCTCCTGACCGCCCTCAGTATCCAGCATGAGATTCCCTCCTGACCGCCCTCAGTATCCAGCATGAGATTCCCTCCTGACCGCCCTCAGTATCCAGCATGAGATTCCCTCCTGACCGCCCTCAGTATCCAGCATGAGATTCCCTCCTGACCGCCCTCAGTATCCAGCATGAGATTCCCTCCTGACCGCCCTCAGTATCCAGCATGAGATTCCCCCCTGACCACCCTCAGTATCCAGCATGAGATTCCCTCGTGACCGCCCTCAGTATCCAGCATGAGCTTCCCTCCTGACCGCCCTCTGCAGTATCCAGCATGAGACTCCCTCCTGACCGCCCTCTGCAGTATCCAGCATGAGATTCCCTACTGACCACCCTCAGTATCTAATATCAGATTCCCTCCTGACCGCCCTCAGTATCCAGCATGAGACTCCCTCCTGACCACCCTCAGTATCCAGCATGAGATTCCCTCCTGACCGCCCTCTGCAGTATCCAGCATGAGATTCCCTACTGACCACCCTCAGTATCTAATATCAGATTCCCTCCTGACCGCCCTCAGTATCCAGCATGAGACTCCCTCCTGACCACCCTCAGTATCCAACATGAGACTCCATCCTGACCACCCTCAGTATCCAGCATGAGATTCCCTCCTGACTACCCTCAGTATCCAGCATGAGATTCCCTCCTGACCGCCCTCAGTATCCAGCATGAGACTCCCTCCTGACCGCCCTCAGTATCCAGCATGAGATTCCCTCCTGACCGCCCTCAGTATCCAGCATGAGATTCCCCCCTGACCACCCTCAGTATCCAGCATGAGATTCCCTCGTGACCGCCTTCAGTATCCAGCATGAGCTTCCCTCCTGACCGCCCTCTGCAGTATCCAGCATGAGACTCCCTCCTGACCGCCCTCTGCAGTATCCAGCATGAGATTCCCTACTGACCACCCTCAGTATCTAATATCAGATTCCCTCCTGACCGCCCTCAGTATCCAGCATGAGACTCCCTCCTGACCACCCTCAGTATCCAGCATGAGATTCCCTCCTGACCGCCCTCTGCAGTATCCAGCATGAGATTCCCTACTGACCACCCTCAGTATCTAATATCAGATTCCCTCCTGACCGCCCTCAGTATCCAGCATGAGACTCCCTCCTGACCACCCTCAGTATCCAACATGAGACTCCATCCTGACCACCCTCAGTATCCAGCATGAGATTCCCTCCTGACTACCCTCAGTATCCAGCATGAGATTCCCTCCTGACCGCCCTCAGTATCCAGCATGAGATTCCCTCCTGACCGCCCTCAGTATCCAGCATGAGATTCCCTCCTGACCGCCCTCAGTATCCAGCATGAGATTCCCTCCTGACTGCCCTCAGTATCCAGCATGAGATTCCCCCCTGACCACCCTCAGTATCCAGCATGAGATTCCCTCGTGACCGCCCTCAGTATCCAGCATGAGCTTCCCTCCTGACCGCCCTCTGCAGTATCCAGCATGAGACTCCCTCCTGACCGCCCTCTGCAGTATCCAGCATGAGCTTCCCTCCTGACCGCCCTCAGTATCCAGCATGAGATTCCCTACTGACCGCCCTCAGTATCCAGCATGAGTTTCACTACTGACCGCCCTCAGTATCCAGCATGAGATTCCCTCCTGACCGCCCTCAGTATCCAGCATGAGACTCCCTCCTGACCACCCTCAGTATCTAATATCAGATTCCCTCCTGACCGCCCTCAGTATCCAGCATGAGACTCCCTCCTGACCACCCTCAGTATCCAACATGAGACTCCCTCCTGACCACCCTCAGTATCCAGCATGAGATTCCCTCCTGACCACCCTCAGTATCCAGCATGAGATTCCCTCCTGACCGCCCTCAGTATCCAGCATGAGATTCCCTCCTGACCGCCCTCAGTATCCAGCATGAGATTCCCTCCTGACCGCCCTCAGTATCCAGCATGAGATTCCCTCCTGACCGCCCTCAGTATCCAGCATGAGATTCCCTCCTGACCGCCCTCAGTATCCAGCATGAGATTCCCTCCTGACCGCCCTCAGTATCCAGCATGAGATTCCCCCCTGACCACCCTCAGTATCCAGCATGAGATTCCCTCGTGACCGCCCTCAGTATCCAGCATGAGCTTCCCTCCTGACCGCCCTCAGTATCCAGCATGAGATTCCCTACTGACCGCCCTCAGTATCCAGCATGAGTTTCACTACTGACCGCCCTCAGTATCCAGCATGAGATTCCCTCGTGACCGCCCTCAGTATCCAGCATGAGATTCCCTCCTGACCGGCCTCAGTATCCAGCATGAGATTCCCTTCTGACCGCCCTCAGTATCTGAGATTCCCTCCTGACCCTCAATACCCAGCATCCCTGCTGGAGAAAGCATCCTGGATCAAAGTGGCTCACCGTCAGACCTGTTGAGCATCTCGCCTAGTCTGGCAAACGCCAATCGAAACTTGTCCTCCAACCGGTTTAATCCAGTTGACATTCGAATTATTTAATGATTCGAGAAATCGGTTTTAAAGCCTCGGGGCTAACTGCAGGGCCGTGTCGCAGCGAAATTAATAGCCAGTGGGACGGGACCGAGGAGGCAGCGGAGCCCCCCCCGAGACAGCAGTAATTACGAGTACGAGGCCTAGACAGGCGACACGAGGGGTCTCAAACAGCGCTCGAAGTCTGACTGCACTGAATAATAACAGACTGGCGCATGGCTCGGGCGGCTTTTTATTATTAACAAAATACTGCTCAGAAGACTAACTGTATAAGAACTTCAAAGTACGTCGAGGCCTCCCTTATAAACCCCTCACCTCATTCGCCCACGTCTATAGCTACAGTCAGTCAGCCAGTCTAGCAACACAGTTCCTACTCAGAGCTGGCCAAATAAGGGAAATCAGCTCTCTGCTCTACTCAGGCCAGAGCACACGTGCACAAACACGCACCCAGACATGCACACTAGCTTTGCTTAGTGCTCATTTTTCTCCAGGCCAGAGCCAGCGCACACACCACTGTATTGGTGATATATCGATTAATTCGTCCCTTCTGGATTAGACGAAACTTTTCTGCACTACTTTATATTGCCAGTTAGTCATAGCAGCACAAATGATTATGCGTTGGGCAAGAGAGCCAAGTGGAGTACAGGATAAGAAATGCAATACTGCTAGTTTCACAAGTTGTGCAACGGATAAGAGAGAGGGGAAACAGAGAGAGGAACAAGGTAGAGGGAAGACTGGAAGAGAGAAGAGAGGGGAAAGGAAGAGATGGGAGGGAGAGAGGGAGGGAGAGGGAAGGGAAGAGGGGAAAGGAAGAGAGGGGAGGGAAGAGGGAAGAGGGAGAATTGAAGCAGAGGGGAGGGGAAGAGAGGGGAGATATGAGAGGGAAAGGGAGAGGGGAGATATGAGAGGGAAAGGGAGAGGGGAGATATGAGAGGGAAAGGGAGAGGGGAGATATGAGAGGGAAAGGGAGAGGGGAGATATGAGAGGGAAAGGGAGAGGGAGATATGAGAGGGAAAGGGAGAGGGGAGACATGAGAGGGAAAGGGAGAGGGGAGATATGAGAGGGAAAGGGAGAGGGGAGATATGAGAGGGGAAGGGAGAGGGGAGACATGAGAGGGGAAGAGAGGGGAGATATGAGAGGGGAAGAGAGGGGAGATATGAGAGGGGAAGAGAGGGGAGATATGAGAGGGGAAGAGAGGAGAGATATGAGAGGGAAAGGGAGAGGGAGATATGAGAGGGAAAGGGAGAGGGGAGACATGAGAGGGAAAGGGAGAGGGGAGATATGAGAGGGAAAGGGAGAGGGGAGATATGAGAGGGGAAGGGAGAGGGGAGACATGAGAGGGGAAGAGAGGGGAGATATGAGAGGGGAAGAGAGGGGAGATATGAGAGGGGAAGAGAGGGGAGATATGAGAGGGGAAGAGAGGAGAGATATGAGAGGGAAAGGGAGAGGGGAGATATGAGAGGGGAAGAGAGGGGAGATATGAGAGGGGAAGAGAGGGGAGATATGAGAGGGGAAGAGAGGGGAGATATGAGAGGGGAAGAGAGAGGGGAGATATGAGAGGGGAAGAGAGGGAGAGATATGAGAGGGGAAGAGAGGGAGAGATATGAGAGGGGAAGAGAGGGGAGATATGAGAGGGGAAGAGAGGGGAGATATGAGAGGGGAAGAGAGAGGGGAGACATGAGAGGGGAAGAGAGGGGAGATATGAGAGGGGAAGAGAGGGGAGATATGAGAGGGGAAGGGAGAGGGGAGATTGAGAGGGGAAGAGAGGGGAGATATGAGAGGGGAAGAGAGGGGAGAGATATGAGAGGGGAAGGGAGAGGGGAGATATGAGAGGGGAAGAGAGGGGAGATATGAGAGGGGAAGGGAGAGGGGAGATTGAGAGGGGAAGAGAGGAGAGATATGAGAGGGGAAGGGAGAGGGGAGATGGTAAGGGAAGAAAGCAGGGAGAGGCGAGAGAAAGTGGCCGATATGCAGCGCAAGAAACTAATTCCATAAAAAACCACAAATTTGATTTTTGTTATTGTTAAAAAGCAATCACTGACAATGGCATTTGGTTTTTTATTTATTTCTTATTTTCTGATCGTGACGACGCACAAAGTGAAAGAATATTGGAACAGCCGGGTACGTGGTCATAACAAAAATAATAGATAAGCAATGTTAATAAACAAATTCTAATAAATTTGGATCGAACAGAAGTCTGAGCATTTAGACACGAGCAAACGGGCAAAGATTAGGGAAAGACAATACAGAGAAAAGTACAACGCAAGCAATAATTAAATCGGAGCCCAAATCGGAAAGAGATTTGTTGGGACTGTCTGTCTGAATAAGGCAGATTAATGACAAAATTAATGCATACTCACTATTCAGTAGGCTAAACCACAGAACAGAATAAACAAACACTTTTTCGCTAAGAATGATTCACTAACTATTTAATACTTTTTATAACTTACTACTGAAACAAGTAGCATTGACATTGAATAAAATCAGCGCCAGAAGACAACACAGCGGGGCTGGCAAGCAATTTGAAACAGCCGGAGGGCCATAGTTTTATACTACTTAGTATCAGTAGCTTACAAAAAATGTTTTTAATATAGTTTTCTCTGGTGCTTCAATTATGGAGCTAGCTGTACGTATGTGGGCGTCCGTGCGGTTGCGGACGATTTTAATAATGTAACACTCACACTTTAATAAATTCAATTCCAAGCAGGTGAACAAAGTGTGGCTACAGATTAAACACAGTTAATCCAGTTAATCTTCACATCTGGCAAACTAAAGACTAGACTTACAGGGATTAAGTGTAATAAAAGAAAAAATATGAGACGCAGTTAAAATTATGATTTCTAAGCAGAAAACAGCATCATGAACTCGATGCGCTTTGATTATTCTGGAATAATTCTGGACACACTACAGTAAATCAAATCTTTAATGAGTCATTCTTCTGCATGCATGTAGCATCTAGATAGAACGGCTACTGTAACTGGATACCTGAAAGGTTGGTACCTACGCAGATCTATACATGCGTATGCGTGGATATCCGTACATGGGTATGCGTGGATATCCGTACATGGGTATGCGTGGACATCCGTACATGGGTATGCGTAGATATCCGTAGATGGGTATGCGTGGATATCCGTAGATGGGTACACGCGGATATCCGTAGATGGGTATGCGTGGATATCCGTAGATGGGTATGCGTAGATATCCGTAGATGGGTACACGTGGATATCCGTAGATGGGTATGCGTGGATATCCGTAGATGGGTATGCGTGGACATCCGTAGATGGGTACACGTGGATATCCGTAGATGGGTACACGTGGATATCCGTAGATGGGTATGCGTGGATATCCGTAGATGGGTATGCGTGGATATCCGTACATGGGTATGCGTGGATATCCGTAGATGGGTATGCGTGGATATCCGTAGATGGGTATGCGTGGATATCCGTAGATGGGTATGCGTGGATATCCGTAGATGGGTATGCGTGGATATCCGTAGATGGGTACCTGTGTAGTGGGCATCTGTATCTGGATAACTATAAATAGGTATCAGCGGACAGGAACAGACAAATTCTACGGAATCGAATTGATCCCAAGCTGACCGCCGCAGCCAGATGACGAAGCCTCAGTAACAACTTGTACATCCTGATTGGCCTGATTTGGCTGGGCAGTATCGGACAGATCTGAGGACACGTGCGGCACATTGCCTAACGAGAAGGTGAGCATCTCGGTTACTAAGGGTGGCGGAGTGTATGGCGTACGCTGCAGCACTCTCAACCAGTAGCCAACCGTGAGAACTCGGACAGCCTCTAGCAGGCCGTCCAGCGATAGCAGACGGGCCCGGCGGGTGGCGCTGGGACAAACGGAACGGAACTCGGCAATGTAGCGCTCCTGTAGCCTATCAATGGCTGGCCGATCCTCCCAGTTATAAGACGGCGGCGCCTCCAACAAAAAGACAACCTTCAATAGTAGGAACTCAGCCTCGGTGAGGCCTAGGCGAGTCAGCAAATTGGCAAAGCAGCGCAGCAGGCGGCCGCTTCTAACGGGAATCCGGCCGGCGAACAGGGAGGGCGCATCGTCGCGAATCCAGAAATTGCGGCACAGCTTCAGGTGGCCGTCGTAGGGCGTGGATTGATAGACGATCTGGATTGAGGAATGCAGGCGCTAGGCTTTTTGCTTTTTGCTTATAATGCTCACTCTGTTCCATTCTTAATCTTGCTCAGTGCTCACTCTGTTCCATTCTGAATCTTGCTCAGTGCTCACTCTGTTCCATTCTTAATCTTGCTCAGTGCTCACTCTGTTCCATTCTTAATCTTGCTCAGTGCTCACTCTGTTCCATTCTTAATCTTGCTCAGTGCTCACTCTGTTCCACTCTTAATCTTGCTCAGTGCTCACTCTGTTCTATTCTTAATCTTGCTCAGTGCTCACTCTGTTCCATTCTTAATCTTGCTCAGTGCTCACTCTGTTCCATTCTTAATCTTGCTCAGTGCTCACTCTGTTCCATTCTTAATCTTGCTCAGTGCTCACTCTGTTCCATTCTGAATCTTGCTCAGTGCTCACTCTGTTCCATTCTTAATCTTGCTCAGTGCTCACTCTGTTCCATTCTTAATCTTGCTCAGTGCTCACTCTGTTCCATTCTTAATCTTGCTCAGTGCTCACTCTGTTCCACTCTTAATCTTGCTCAGTGCTCACTCTGTTCTATTCTTAATCTTGCTCAGTGCTCACTCTGTTCCATTCTTAATCTTGCTCAGTGCTCACTCTGTTCCATTCTTAATCTTGCTCAGTGCTCACTCTGTTCCATTCTTAATCTTGCTCAGTGCTCACTCTGTTCCACTCTTAATCTTGCTCAGTGCTCACTCTGTTCTATTCTTAATCTTGCTCAGTGCTCACTCTGTTCCATTCTTAATCTTGCTCAGTGCTCACTCTGTTCCATTCTTAATCTTGCTCAGTGCTCACTCTGTTCCACTCTTAATCTTGCTCAGTGCTCACTCTGTTCTATTCTTAATCTTGCTCAGTGCTCACTCTGTTCCACTCTTAATCTTGCTCAGTGCTCACTCTGTTCTATTCTTAATCTTGCTCAGTGCTCAGTCTGTTCTATTCTTAATCTTGCTCAGTGCTCACTCTGTTCCACTCTTAATCTTGCTCAGTGCTCACTCTGTTCTATTCTTAATCTTGCTCAGTGCTCACTCTGTTCCATTCTTAATGTTGCTCAGTGGTCACTCTGTTCCATTCTTAATCTTGCTCAGTGCTCACTCTGTTCCATTCTGAATCTTGCTCAGTGCTCACTCTGTTCCATTCTTAATCTTGCTCAGTGCTCACTCTGTTCCACTCTTAATCCTGCTCAGTGCTCACTCTGTTCCATTCTTAATCTTGCTCAGTGCTCACTCTGTTCCACTCTTAATCTTGCTCAGTGCTCACTCTGTTCCATTCTTAATCTTGCTCAGTGCTCACTCTGTTCCATTCTTTATCTTGCTCAAATCGTGATTCTCGAGACTCAAACTTGCTCAAGTGTCATTCTAACAGATTCCTAATTTACAGCAGTCCGCAAAGTACTAATCCCCTCCCACGCAGCCAAGGTCTCACCTGCCAAGCGACCAGGTTAAGCCAGCGCAGCTGCAGCATCTGTACCCGATCTGGCATCGGCAGGGCAGCGAATCCGGTCAAATGCTTGGCAAAAGCCACCAGATCGTTGGCGTGCTTGTTGAAGCAGATGCCCAACAGCAAGGCGTGCCGCTCTGATTGGCTGGCTACGCCGGCTAGGCTGGAGTCCGACATGTCGATGTCGCTCACCAGCTCGTCGATGCAGGTGCAGCGCAGCTGCTGAACAATTTCTCTGCCTAGGCCGGCTTCAGCGGCGGCAGCCAGCGCGGCAGCCGCCTCCGACTCCTTGGCGGCCGACTCGGCTATCAGCTGCTGGATGTACGCTGGCGGCTGGCGGGAAGCCATTGAAAACGCCGCGTTGCTGGCACTTGAGTTCGCGCCGTTGGAGGCTGCGTTGTCGGCTGGCGCGGTGATCACTGACGATGGCAGCAAAGGCGGCAGCTGGTTGGTTGACTCGGCGTCTCTCTGGCTGCCGACAACCGGCTGCTGGACGGGCGATGCAGAGCGGACAAGACGGATCTGCCAATTTTTATTTGAAATGCCGCTTTTGAAATCCTAATACACCGATTTTGAAATCCTAATACAACAATTTTGAAATCCTAACACACCGATTTTGAAATCCTAATACACCAATTTTGAAATTCTAACACACCGATTTTTAAATTCTAACACACCGATTTTGAAATCCTAATACACCGATTTTGAAATCCTAATACACCGATTTTGAAATTCTAACACACCGATTTTGAAATCCTAACACACCGATTTTGAAATCCTAATACACCAATTTTGAAATTCTAACACACCGATTTTTAAATTCTAACACACCGATTTTGAAATCCTAACACACCGATTTTGAAATCCTAATACACCAATTTTGAAATTCTAACACACCGATTTTTAAATTCTAACACACCGATTTTGAAATCCTAATACACCAATTTTGAAATCCTAATACACCGATTTTGAAATTCTAACACACCGATTTTGAAATCCTAATACACCAATTTTGAAATCCTAATACACCGATTTTGAAATTCTAACACACCGATTTTGAAATTCTAACACACCGATTTTGAAATCCTAATACACCAATTTTGAAATCCTAATACACCGATTTTGAAATTCTAACACACCGATTTTGAAATCCTAATACACCAATTTTGAAATCCTAATACACCGATTTTGAAATCCTAATACACCAATTTTGAAATCCTAACACACCGATTTTGAAATCCTAATACACCACTAAGAAAATCCTGATTCTCGTACACTATACGAGAAGTACACTACTGAGAAATATGCGAATATCAGACTCGAACCTGCATAGAGGCCTCGAGACAGCGCTTCCACCGGCAGGCAGGGCACTGCCGCTTGTTGGGCACGCGCACCGGGCAGCGGGAGCCGGAGCGCTGCACCGGGCAGAAGTAGGTCAGGCAGGAGTTCACAGTGCGCTTAAAGAACGCTTTGCAAGCTTCGCAGGTCAGCGCGCCATAGTGATGCCCAGATGCGCGCCTGTGGCACACTCGGCACTGTTGCTGTTGTTGCTTCTTTTTTCTCTGTTGTTGCTTTCGATGCTTTTTAACGCCGTTGTTTTTATTGTTGCTGACGCCGTTGCTAGGGCCGTTGCTATGGCCATTGCTAGAGTTGGCTATGCCGGCTGGTGGCGTCTGCTCCTCAGTATGCATTATTCTATGAAATTGCTTCAGAAAGAAGAAAAACAGTTGCATGCAGGTGACAAGGTGTGCGAACTAAGCTATTAGCTAAGCACCTGTCCCTAGCAACTAACTCAATATTTATAGGACACAGGGGGGAAGAGGAGAGGCATATAAGGAAATTGCCGCCGCACAGAGAGTGATTGATGCTCAAACTAACAGGAAATCCAGAAAATTTAGCAGCCTGCTTAGCGTGTGCTAAGCTGCAATTCGAATCCATTTAATTATAACTAGCCAGTGCGTTTCAAATATTCAATTAAAGAGATTGATTATTGTATTTAGCGTTTGAACATTTCTGATCACACAAGAAATAAAATCAGCTTGTAAGTTAATTAAATTTTTATCAGAATTTTGCATGAGCATTTTGTGAGCTGAGTCATAAATAATCGCGATTTAATCAACGTATGCAATCAGTTTTATGGGAAATGAATTATTTAACAAATAGAGTAGACTGAGTGACACAACAGCATTAGACAAACTAATATCAATTAGACCAGTCACCCACATAGATGTACATCTTCTACTTTTCAATTTGTGCTAACATTAGCAAGACTAATTTGAATTAATTATTAACTTTGATAGGTGCTCACAGCCCATTGAAGCTTTCACTGTGCCAATTTCAATTTGTTGAGTAGCCAAGTGAAATTTACTCCAGGTTTGAGTAGTGCAAGTGTAAATCGTATAAAAGACTTGCAAAAAAATTCACAAAAACGCATATGTTGACAGCTGCTGTCTAAAAATGACTTTAAAGATGCGCGTCGACCTACTGCCCATCTGATTAAAAGTGCCGACAGCTCTTGCATGATATGGACGCTGGAATACTGAAACGTTTTTCTGCCAATCTAGTCACCATTTGCGGACGCTGCCATTCTGAATCAGCAGAGGAAAAATTCACTCTGCAGACAGGCTAATCTTGCTGAGCAGCTGTCGATGGACAAGTGTGCAGCTGAGATTCAGGTGTTAAATACGCTGACAAGACAGTTAAAGCTTCTAGTGGATACTTTGAAGGCAAGAATGTTCAGCTGGCAACACTCGTGAAAAATCTCTTTGACAGTAAGTTTTTGGCAGCACAAAGACCCAGCCTCGAATATTAGAGAAGCGAATCCCATTTCTACAGAGCAGTTCAGCAAGTTTCAATAGGAGTTAAGGCTAAGTCCAACATGTACTTTTAAATAATGCAGTATAATAGGGAGGTAAATTACTAAGAAGCTCATTAGTTGGAGCAGCTGAGACCAGATGAACAGCTCATCACGAAATTTTAAGTACCAAGTAATTTTTGCTATAGAGACACTGAATATTTAGCATTATAATCCTAGGGAAGATGATCTAATAAAGGTTATCAAGATTAGGATTATCAAGATTATCTAATCAATATTATATAATACCACTTTAGGATATTATCAGACTTGTATAAAAAAGAAAAGGAACTATGATGCTACACAATTTAGTATTTTTGCTTTTACTTTTTACAGTCTCTTTTAATACAATAATTAAAAGCCATATATGCTTGTATATAGTCCATGAAAATATCTGATAATAGTATTTCTATGGTGTACTTTTAACTCTTTTTATGCAAAACTTATTGTTTGCTATTTTTACTTAATTTGTTTATTAATTGAATACTAATGCAACAAATTTGGCTGCAAAAATATGGATATGGAATATGGAATAGGAATAAGAATAAGGAAAGAGCTTGAAGAGCATTTACCTTGGACATTCATACTTGTAGATAAAAAATACATTTATGCATAATAAAATATACTTTAGTATATCTACCACTGCTAGATCATATCTGCCAATATCCAAGGATTCATTTTGTTTCAAGTGCATATGAGACTCTAATCACATGGTCTAGTCTAAATTTTAAAGCAGGAAGCTTATATATAAGCTTTGATAAGAAAGTTTTTATAAAAGCTTGAGTACAAAAAGTTTTTTGAAATTTTGGCTAGACCTGGCCAATTTGCAGTCTATAGCAACAAAAGTGCATTAACACAACAAGAAATTTTTGAGGTAGGGCATATTCTTAAAGGAAAAGATCAAAGGTACAAGGGGCAAGCAAAGGGGATAGCTTTGAATTTTGGCAAAATATATGCTTAGTTGCACCCTTAATGTATTATAATAGTTCTACTATATTAATTTGATAGATAAGTCTAGTAAGAACCCAGAATAGTATAGCAAATGGGTTGGAGCTAGCAACATTCAATTGACCAAAGGAAGTGAACCCTAGTCTTATATAGCACTAGAATCAAAGCAATTATCAATATGAATATCACCACATATGATTTTTCCAAATATAAAAAAGACAAAATTCCTATATTTCTAGGAAAAGCAACACAATTGCAAAACAATTGGAACAAAGAATTTGATATAGAGTAGCCAAATGCCAGGTAGGATAAAGTATGCAATCCAATTTATATAATATAGATTTTCTATAATTTACTTTATTTATCAATCAACTATTATGGTTTTACTTGTAGTTTCATTGAATAAGCACATGATATATTTTTTATCAATATAAAAAGACTTAATCAATTTTTATAACAACTAATTCTCAATTTTTCAAACTAAAACTAAAATATTTGCATATTTTCATTACTAGGGTTTAGACATATGGCTTTGATATTAAGCTCCTTATTCTTGCAAGAGTTGAACTCTTGGAAAACTTGGACTTGTCATGGCTATTGTCAGTAGCTCCAAATTGCTCTATTAGTAAAAGAATATTTGTTATAACAAGTTAGGAAATGGTAAAAGAAGTTAGGTTTTTTGTTATATTTAACAATGTTTTATTCCATATCTATATAAATAACTAATATAATCAAAGTATAGATTGTAGTCGATTACTATTTTGACATGTTTTTTAATTTTGCTTCTATATAATAGGCTACTTAGTGATGTGATGCATGACTAATTATCAAATTTGAAATGCTCTGCCCACTATACTAATGCCTCAGCAAGCTGGCACAATGATGGATATCAATGGAAATGTGATGGAACACACTATTTACCCAAATAAAAAGATGGTAGTATCCTAAGCTTTTGCCTATCATTTTTGTACACTCTTTCTAATAGAAATTGGAACCTAAAGTTTGGCAAAGTTGCATTTGTATCATTAAATCTATCAGGCTATGCTGCAATTCAATATGTTGGCATTGCTTCAGTGGCTAGCCCTATAAAGGTTCCTATTGCCAATGGTAACAATGGAGTCCAAACAAATCTTGGCATGCTGAAAGTGTTCAAAATATAGGTTAGGTTAGGCAATGATCCTAAACAATGCTGCTTCAACCAAAATTGGCAAGGGAACAGCTTCTACAAAATCAATAGCAATGCCAAGGGAATTGTAGCTATAGCCTATAGTAGCCCTTTAGCATTGCTATAGTCATCTACCTAGCCCAAATGGTAGCCAATTTGAAATCTGCAAATGGCAATTAATGCCAACTTCATAGCAATATTAGAAAAACTAGCAGGAACATTTTGAATGTCAGATTAACCAAATAAAGTCAAAAGCTATTTAATTAAGATAGCTATATGCTTACTACATTGAACAGAACTTCACCATAGCGTCATGACTAAGATAAAGTGATTGATACTATTGAGCAACATTATATTATTTGTGTGCAAAGTATTGCTACATGGAAAAGAGCTATCATCTATGCACTTTAGATTATCTATTAGTATAGATAGGTCTACCAACAAGATTTATTATGTGATAAGGTTTGTTAGTTAGCTAGTTTGAATGGCCTATGTCTTATTGTCAATTGACTAAGTTTGTAATAAATTAATAGGGTAGATAATTAAATTAGTTAATTGTAAAGGAATTTAGGCTAAATTCAGTTTGACCTACCTATTATTTTTGTACCATTTAAAGGGGTTTCACTATCTATACTTTTTGGGAATTACTTTTATGTATTGTTTATATTATTCTTACTTATTTGCTTAAATTCTCCTTAGGCCTAAGTCTACTTATATATATTTTTGGTAAATCGCTAATTGGCTATCAATTCAACAAAGTATATTCATAATCATGTCATGAAAACTCTTGGCTCTAAAAATAGAATTTAATAATATTATAGATCATCTTAATATTTTATATGATAGTTCTACTTTTACTAGATATAGTTATAAGTGTAGTATATATATAGGCTATAAGATAATAGAATACTAGACAATTTGCCAAACCTTTTTGCCAAAAGTCAATTTACCAAATGCCTTTCTGCTGAAAACCTGATTGGCAAACTGATATCCATCAATTCAAATAGCAAAATATGCAACCTTCTCTGGTATCATTATAGTATTACCATAATTATTATGGTATTACTACCATAATTATTAATTATTTTTCTTATTAGGGATTATTCAATATTTGTCCCTTTATCTTTTATTTCTATTAATGAGTAGTTTAGGTATGATTTGTGTTTATAGCTAAGAATTTTTCTATTAGCTTTTACTATTAATAATATAAAATACAGAGTGTTCCAAAGGAAAATAATAAGAATATGACTCATTCCATTTCAAAAGGATGGATTTGTGGTCAAATGTAACTGGAGCATGGCCATAAGCACTATACAATATATAAAACTATAGTATTTATTTTAGTTAGGCATAGTGTATAAATAATGACAATAAATATTTATATGGTACCATGCAAATAACAAGTGCTAACAAGTAGACCTAGCCATTTCGGGAAAATTGCACTTCAGCAAAAATTGTAATAGGGTTTCTTAGAAAGCTTAAATTCAAACTTACATGTGAAAAATTTATTATGTTTTACTTTTCTAAATATTTTCAAATTGTCAAATAATAATAAAATCAAATAATAAAAAATATATACTTGTTTCAATTAGTATAAATAGGAGCAAAGTTTAGAGAGAGAACCAACTTGCTCATGTGATTAGATTGTTTATAGCTAGTCTAATAATAAGTGTTCATTAAATCATTCTTAGATTTTTAAAGCACTAATCATTTTACTAGTGGGATAACTAAGAGTGTTTCAAACATTCAAAGAACTTGCTAGAAGGTTAAGAGACCCTCTAATCTTGATAATGCCCAGACTGGAAAACAGTATATATACCAATAAGACCACTTAGGCCACATAGTATACAAATGCTACCAGAATGCTATTAAGAACATTAACAGAATGCTACTAAGAATGCTACTAGAATATTACTAAAACTATAGATTAATAGGATAATAGGATTTAGTAGGCTTATAGCTTATAGGATATTTAAAAAGACAGAGGAAAGTACCCTGTCACAGCTAGTGGCATCAGTGGAATTTATAATACAGAGAAGAAAGATGCCTATCACAAAATGTTTTATCTATATATATTTAGGCTTATATTTAAATGATTGTATAAAGAATGTATGATAGGCCTACAATGTACTATAATATAACAAGTGATTTTGTACTAGTAGCATAGCCTAGTCATAGTAATAAAGTAATGCTTAAAAGCAACTGTGGCCAGTGTTGGGCACCAGTCCATTTAATAAGCATTAATCTGTTAATAAGCATTAATGAACATTAAGATTTTTTATTAACATTAATGGACTATCATTAAGATTTTTTTGAACTAATAGATTAGCAAATTTGCATTAATAATTTTGTGAGTTAATGACAAATTCATTGTTAATGACAAAAGACACAAAGAAAGAAGAAATATATAAGTCTGATAAGATATTACAACATTACAAATAAATTTAAATTTATATAAATGCCTAATTAATCTCATTGTTTATGACAATGATCATAGAAATATATCAACTTCTTACTAATGAACTTTAATATTAAATTGAAATTGTGAACTTTATTGCTTGCACGTGAGTATCAATTGCTTTGATTCACTTCTTTGCCAATCTTTCATAATTTTCTACTGCACCTGCTAATGCTATTGAAAAAATCTTTTTATTTCTATTTTATCATTTACTAATTAGCTTTTGAGTTTTAAGTAAAAAAGTTACAGGTAATTCTTTTACACGTTCTATTGTACTAGGCCTCTTGGCTCTGTCTTATAAAGTCCTAATTCTGAGCCTCTGCCTAGTCTTTATCTTGCCACCGTTGTCACAGGGGTGTTTCCTCTTACTGAAATTGTCAAAGGGCTGATTCTTCTGTCTCTTCAAATGATTCCACAGCTATCACTAAAGTTGTCAAAGGGCTAAACTCCTATTTTATAAATGTTGGTAGCTGGCACCAGGATTATCCTATTAATAAATTATGAGTTTATCAATCTTATAATAATCCGATAAATGTTTCTTAGAATTGATCTGAGTATATATCTTAGTATTTAGTCTAAGTATTTAGTCTGAGTATTATTCTTGGAAACTATTAGCCTTTAAAGATTTTATTCCTCTGTTATTCTGGTAGTGTATATTCGGATTCCAGTAGCATTTACTATACTTTTGGCCTAAGTGGTACATTGGCTATACTAGTATATGTATTTTATGTACTTTGCAAGTCCTATAGGTGTTACCGAGATCAGAGGGTCACAGCCTCCAGTTATTCTTACATGTATCACTTCAGATCTACTTCGTATTCTTTTACTACTCAATACTGCTGCTTCTCAATAGTATGTACTGTATACATTTCAATCTATTTCGCTCTTACTTCTTAAAAGGAATTAACACAGAAAACACTTTTTCAATTCTTATTTTCTCGGAACTCTTACTATTCGTTATCAACTATTTTGTTAGTGAACCGCAATGTGCAAGGTTGGTTCTCCTTCTGCCAAATTTGCTTCTATTTATACTACTTTTACTCGTAGATTAAAACAAAAATATATTCACGCAAAATAATATGAAAAATATGAGTATTAAAACAAAAGAAATTGCGTCTTAGTTTTGCCATAAATTCAAGTTCAACTAATTGGTAACTATTTTTATAGAAAAACGGCAGGGGCCCTGCATACTATATGCTTACTTTAAGTAGTTTTATAGGCCTATATAACAGTTTTTACAATTATTATTTACTACTTTTTAACTTATAAATCATTTAGATAACCTCTGTGTTTTGCTAAAAAGATAGAAAAGCTAAGACAGTACATTATGAAGTCTGTTTTGAAAAAGTGCAAGATTTTGGTATTTGCTATGGCTAACTTTAATGGATTAATACTTATTATAATTATCAATTAATTTTCAGTTAACTTAAAAACAATGTTAAAATGTATATAGTGGGAATAGGGTGGCTGTATACTGGAGAACAAAATTATAGGGTAGCTGACCAAGGGGTGAGGCCTGAGGGGTAAATGAGTCATCATGCAAAATCAAACACATGTTTATGTACTTTTAACATTGGTTTTGATGTTAGTAAAAACTGATTGGCTAAAGTTATTTTCATATGGTGCCCAACACTGGTTGTAGCCAAAGAAAATCCAATATACTAAAAATCTATATAGGCCTACTAAAAATGAGTTGTCTGTAACTATATAGCATAGCTTTGCAATAGATTTCAGTAATAATGGCTCAACCGATTTTCTTCAAACTTGCACCATTTGCTCAGAAATTTTTCTAGGATGGTATATGCATGTTGGCTAAGAAATTGCTCTTGATGTTATGTTAAATGTATTAAATATTAAGAATATTCAGCGATTTAAAGATTCTTGTTGTTAGCATTTAGAAAGTAAAACAAAACTTTCTTTTTTTTAACCGTGTGAGTCCTACAGAGATCTTGATTGTTAGTATTCTCTGATACTTATTAATAGTAAGTCTTTTGCTTTCAAAATTTTATCTGAACTTTGTAGACTTAGTCAACTTTTTGGTTCCGATTTAACAAGGAAACAAATTCACAGATTTTCCTATGCTATGTGTACAGTACAGTCGGTCATGACAGTTGGTATGTATGGGCTTCTAACAGACATTCAGACAATTGCAAAAGGGATAGACTGCAAGCTAAAAAGAAGTAGGCATTGTAGGCAAAACTTGGCAGGAAAAAAACTTGGCATGCAATTTTTGCTTGCAGGCAATTCACTAGCAAGAAAATTGCAAATCTCAGTAGGCAAATCGCCACAGGCAATTCAATTCACTTATAGGCAAAATGCATTGTGGGCAAATCTCAATGGGAAAAGCTCAATAGTCAAAGTTCAATGGGCAAATCTCCTATAGGCAAGTCTTGGTGGGCAGTTAGTTTGTGGGCATTTCTTGTGCTTCCTTGCCAAAAGACAAAAGGGCCACATTGCAAAACAGCCTGATAAAACAAATGTAAAAGTAAATTTTTACTGTGCATAATTTGATACAAAAGATAGAATTATAATGGTATATAAAATTTTTATAGTCTACATTTTTGGCACATTTTTTGTTTTTGCTTTTGCTTGTTTTTATTGTTTGCATGTATTGAGCCATGGATTTCAGTGGCATTTGTTACTTTATTAATACCATTCTACTAGCTAGGCCTATCTATTTTAATTTGCTCATATTTATTGCTATTTTACTATCTACTTTATAATTGGCAAAATGATATTGCTATAATGTTGCATTGTACAAATATAGCATGATAGCTAAAAATGTTATATGTGGCTATTTTGATGTGCATCCAACATGGTTCTTTCCAAGGACTACTCAAGTAGGATAAAAAGCCTTGTTTCTTAGAAAAATATTGTAACAATTTTTTCAAAAAATATATTACAAAATAAGACTTTCATTTTTATTACAAAAATTATTATTGCTTTTGACTTTTGTTGATAAGACACAGACCCAATGTCTATCTTGGGTAGTCCTTCAGTTCCCTTTAGTATTCAGTTATACATGTTTTTTAAGGACATTTCATTTAAAAAATGTATAGTTCCTTTTTGATAATGACCTATTTTATCAAAAGCTAAAAATACTAGTCTAGAATGTTTATTTTATTCTAACTTTAAAATCATGCGTAAATAACATTTAAAAAAGGTTGTTGACTAAATGTAGACATGCCAGAACAATTTTTAGACTAATGAACAAAGCACCACCTGTGAATTATATTAAAATCAGTGATTAAAAGTATAAACCTATAATCAGCATTATAAAGAGGCAATATTAGTAGAAACATGGCACAATAGCTAAATGTTAAAGCTAAGACCTGTTTGGTTTTGGTTATTTGTTGTTTTAAAGTTGTTCCACATATGCAGTTTTATGCCATAGTTCAATTAAATAAAACAAAGACTTCTGCTTACTTTTAAACGCACATTGTTAGGATTCAAAATGCTTGCTGCTTTGACATAGTTTTTAACATCAACAGCAAGCAGAGAGGCTCTGAATGCATGAATTTTTTTATTCTGGATTCAATTGCCTGCTTGTTGGCTTGGCTTAACTGGTATGATAAATGCTATAGTAATATTGTATTACTGTTGGACATAAGCCTATCTTATATTTTTTTGTTATTTAATTTAAAGTATATTTAGAAAAATTACCAATTGATTTAAACAACTCAATGTATTTTAACTCAATATAAAAAATAAAAATATATATTAGAATTTAAAGTTTATATAGTTAACCTACATCAACCTATAGATACTTATATAATAAACAAGGTATAACTTGTTTATAACTTGTTTAGTATAATTCAACAATTAAAAATACATAATGACTTTGTATTTCAAGCATAATGACTTGAATTACTAGTATGATACGAATCTTACAATATCACAAGAACTATTTAAAAAACTTAGACCTTGTTTAATTTTTAAGGTATTTCAGTGATCTATTACTCCTGAAACTGCACATTTACATTAAATCAATTGCAAGATTTAGTATTTTTTCATAACTTAGTTGTTGATATATCTTTCTTCTAATTTGGTTTTAGAAGTTTTTAGCATGTTATTACAATTTTTTAATAACCCTAGTAGAGTAAATAAGAATTTTACAGACAGTATTTAGTGTGGCTATTGAAAATAGTAAAATTGAAAAAAACAGTAAAAATGTATGTATCTGTGCACTAATTAGATGACAAAGCATTTACTTATCTTAATACTGTCATAGTTACTCCTGCCGTTTACCCACAACTTTATGATTAATGATAAATGATAATTAAACAATATTTGCCGTAATTCATGCTTAGCCATGTCTGAGAGCTCCTGTTTTGTGGCCGAATTCGCCTATGATGCAACCGAGTCAGACGAGCTGACAATCGAGCCGGGCGACATCATTCTTGACGCGCAGCCGGCCAACGATGACGGCTGGATGACTGGTCGAAAGGAGTCGTCGGGCAAGTCTGGCCTGTTCCCTGACAACTTTGTTGTCGAGTGCAGCAAGGCAGCGCTGAAAGTGCCTCACCAGCGGATTCCGGCGGGTAAGGCACTCATTTTTCAGTTGCTTTTATTTAGAAAATCTGCTTCGCTAATAACTGATTAGATGGCGAGGCGTTTCGTTTTCGGCATTTGTTATAGTTACTCCCGCTGTTTACCCGCTGTGTATCGTAATTAATTTGAACTTTCGATACATATCCGGTTAAAAAACTATTCAATCTCACAGGCGCGTCTGTGTTTGTTGCCAAGCGCGGCGATCAGCAGTCGACTGTGTACGCCGGGAAACAATATGGCGGCCGGGTTGTCGTGCCCAACTCCTGTCTGGACTTCAGCGGCAAAGCCGCCGCCGCCCATGCGGCCAATCCTAGCGGCGGTGTCGGCCCAAAACAGCGCGCCAATCACATTGTTGGCGGCGTCGGGCTGGGCAATATCTTCGCTGGCGAGCCCATCACTCTGAAGCGAGCCGAGGACCAGCGCGCCGGAGTTGGCAAACCTGCTGCGCCGCCGCCTCAGCAGCCTCAGCAGCCTGAGGACCTCGTTCAAGTCCAGTTCAAATACGAGGCCACCAGTCGGGACGAGTTAAGCTTGGAGCCCGGCCAGATTGTCCGAGTCTTGAGTCGCCAAGTCGAGGACGAAGGCTGGTGGCGCGGCGAAATCGACGGCCGGATCGGCGTCTTCCCGGACAATTTCGTTGTTCCGTACAAGCCGCCGGTGCCTCCGCCTGCTGCGGCCGTCCGCCCTGCGCCTGCCAACCTCGTTGAGAGGCCGCTGCCGCCTCAGCCTGCCGTCAAGCCCTCGCCGCCGCCGCCTACGCCGCCCAAGGTCGGGATTAAGCCTGGCCTGGTGAGTCTGCATCCATCTGCGTTATAGAGATCCTTCCCCAATCCCACAGGGAACTGCTGCACATTCCCCATTACCACAGGGAACTGCTGCACATTCCCCAATACCACAGGGAACTGCTGCACATTCCCCAATCCCACAGAGAACTGCTGCACATTCCCCAATCCCACAGGGAACTGCTGCACATTCCCCAATACCACAGGGAACTGCTGCACATTCCCCATTACCACAGGGAACTGCTGCACATTCCCCAATACCACAGGGAACTGCTGCACATTCCCCAATACCACAGGGAACTGCTGCACATTCCCCAATACCACAGGGAACTGCTGCACATTCCCCAATACCACAGGGAACTGCTGCACATTCCCCAATACCACAGGGAACTGCTGCACATTCCCCAATACCACAGGGAACTGCTGCACATTCCCCAATACCACAGGGAACTGCTGCACATTCCCCAATACCACAGGGAACTGCTGCACATTCCCCAATACCACAGGGAACTGCTGCACATTCCCCAATCCCACAAGTATATTAGTCTTAGCTATCTACGTAGGTGTTGCATAACCTAACCCGGTGCCCTCACCCAAAAAAATACATCAGCTGCCATTCCAATGCAATTTCCAGCGCCCCGTGGCTGACCCGGCTCGTAATGGACCTGATGTGGTATGTAACAATTGAAAATTAATTTTTTTATTTTTAACCTTTGCGTTAACTAGTGCAGGCAAAGGGGGGCCGTAGCCCAGCGGTAGCGCAGCTGCTCTGGTGTGCCAGCGACCCAGGCTCGATTCCAAGTGCAGTCACATTAATTTGGGGCTGAATTGGAATCTCGGCTTGGCTCTGCTCGATCAATTAACGGCCTTGAGAGCCAACCCCCCAAGGCGCAGTGAAGTGTACATGCCTAACGATAATATAAAGTTAGGGCCGCTGTACACTCCTGTGTGAGTGTGTGCCTGCGTACGTATCCGCGCGCTTGTATGCCTGCTCAGGGGAGTCGGCGGAATGGGCAGCAATGCCTCTCGCCGGTTGTGTGCCTATGTCGCTTAAAGTGCGCCCGGGTGCACACAACCCCCCTGCCTCTAATAAAAAAAAATAACTAGTGCAGGCATGGTTACGAAATAGCATACGTGGTTACGTAATAGCAGGCATGGTTACATAATAACAGGCATTGTTTCGTAATAGCAGCTGTGGTTACGTAATAGCAGGCATGGTTACATAATAACAGGCATTGTTTCGTAATAGCAGCTGTGGTTACGTAATAGCAGGCATGGTTACATAATAACAGGCATTGTTTCGTAATAGCAGCTGTGGTTACGTAATAGCAGGCATGGTTACGTAGTAACAGGCATGGTTGCGTAATAGCAGACATGGTTACGTAGTAACAGGCATGGTTGCGTAATAGCACTATTATGAATCGACTCTCTCCGCAGGCGGAGCCCAAGCGTTTACCTCCAGCAGTCCCGCAACCAGCCGACAGCGTCTCGATGTCAGTTGACTATCAAGAGCAGCAGCAGCGCCTCCGCGACGAGATTGAACAGCTTAAACAGCAGGATGAGGAGCGGCGTCGGGAGCTGCAAGATTTGCAACGGTTCAAACGGACCGCCCAGCAGGACATCGCTCTGCTGAAGGAGGATCTGGACCAGATGTCTAAGAAATACATGGCCGTGACGGTGGACTTGGACCGGCTTAAAAAGGATCTGCAGGCCCTGGCCGCTAAGTAACTGTGTTCGAGCCATTTTTTACTGACAGTTGCTTCTTTTAATAACTTTCTTTTTTTCTAAAGTTGCTGTGCTTATTGTGGAGTTTACTAGATTCAGCGCTCAATTAATTAGTTGTGACAAAATCTAACTATACTCGATCAGTTTAGTCAAGTAAACAAGCTTATTAAACAACTAATCTTATAAATTTTAGTGCGATCATTTCTAAGAAATCTGTTATAACAGCAGCTGCCATTGTCAGTCTGTGGGGAAGGGGTTGTTGGTTTCCAAGAAATCTGTTATAACAGCAGCTGCCATTGTCAGTCTGCGGGGGGTTGTTTGTTTCTAAGAAATCTGTTATAACAGCAGCTGCCATTGTCAGTCTGCGGGGGGTTGTTTGTTTCTAAGAAATCTGTTATAACAGCAGCTGCCATTGTCAGTCTGCGGGGGTTGTTTGTTTCTAAGAAATCTGTTATAACAGCAGCTGCCATTGTCAGTCTGCGGGGGGGTTGTTTGTTTCTAAGAAATCTGTTATAACAGCAGCTGCCATTGTCAGTCTGCGGGGGGGTTGTTTGTTTCTAAGAAATCTGTTATAACAGCAGCTGCCATTGTCAGTCTGTGGGGGAGGTGTTGTTTGTTTCTAAGAAATCTGTTAAAACAGCAGCTGCCATTGTCAGTCTCGGGGGGATTGTTTTATTTCTATGAAATCTAAGTCCTTTCGGAGCCAAGAACCGTTAGCACCGAGATTTTATTGAAGGCCTGTGTGATTTTTCAAGCCACGGCACCATCCTATTGTGAATTATTTCTTAAAAATAGGTACTCGATATTAACTTCGATATTGTAGACTTATTTGTTTTATTATAACTTTGTTAATTGAAGCTGTTAATTCATGTTTAAAGTAATTTGGATTTCCGATATCAATTCCTAATGCCAGTTATTAGTTGCACTTGATAACAAAATGCATAGCAAAATGCTCATTCTCGAAATCCTGCACGCCAATCTATTGTTAGGCTTGATGAATTGGCAGAAAGTTGCTGCTTTTATAATCTTCGCGCTGCCCTTAACCTTATCGAATTGTGCTTTTTTATTTCCCGAATACATAGCATGCCAAATTGTAATTGACCACATTGATTTTGTCAAAAATCACTTTATTTATATTGTTAGTAGTTATGCTTTTTAATTGTATCTCGAATGTTTTACTCCTCAAATTACCTCTTTAATTTCTATCTACCAATCTATGGGTCTCAGGCACCAATCTATGGGTCTCAGGCACCAATCTATGGGTCTCAGGCACCAATCTATGGGTTCTAGACACCAATCTATGGGTCTCAGGCACCAATCTATGGGTCTCAGGCACCAATCTATGGGTCTCAGGCACCAATCTATGGGTTCTAGACACCAATCTATGGGTCTCAGGCACCAATCTATGGGTTCTAGACACCAATCTATGGGTCTCAGGCACCAATCTATGGGTCTCAGGCACCAATCTATGGGTCTCAGGCACCAATCTATGGGTCTCAGGCACCAATCTATGGGTCTCAGGCACCAATCTATGGGTTCTAGACACCAATCTATGGGTCTCAGGCACCAATCTATGGGTTCTAGACACCAATCTATGGGTCTCAGGCACCAATCTATGGGTTCTAGACACCAATCTATGGGTCTCAGGCACCAATCTATGGGTCACAGGCACCAATCTATGGGTTCTAGACACCAATCTATGGGTTCTAGACAACAATCTATGGGTGCTAGACACCAATCTATGGGTCTCAGGCACCAATCTATGGGTTCTAGACACCAATCTATGGGTCTCAGGCACCAATCTATGGGTCTCAGGCACCAATCTATGGGTCTCAGGCACCAATCTATGGGTTCTAGACACCAATCTATGGGTTCTAGACACCAATCTATGGGTTCTAGACACCAATCTATGGGTCTCAGGCACCAATCTATGGGTTCTAGACACCAATCTATGGGTTCTAGACAACAATCTATGGGTGCTAGACACCAATCTATGGGTCTCAGGCACCAATCCAGCCAGAATGATATTGTCCCTCACGTTCCCATTAACAGCCAGCGACCCACTATATTGTTGGCTAATTAAAATCCAGGTGATGTTCTCATGCCCCAGTTAATGAGCTTCGCGCGTAAATTAACAACCGCCGCGCGGCACTATTTTTACTAATTTCTGAGGTTTAAACTGTCGGTGTGTCTAGAATATGTACAGAACCCAATGCCTAATAACGTATTTAATTTTAACCCCCCCCCCCGCTGTCATTTGATACTGTATACCTGTGTGTGCGTGTGCTAATGTTATTTTCATTTTTCAAAAAACACTTTTCTAACTAATCTGTTTTTGGCAGCACCAGCAGAGAAGGGACTTACCTTTTTATTTTTGTTTATTTTTCACACGGACCAAACGTCATTTTAGCATCTTTGTATTAATTACCGACCTACTTCCAAGTGTCTGTTGATAGTAAGTTGATGATACTTACCTATGATACTCAAGTGCCTGCACTGTAATTAGGTAATTAATACGCGTGTGTGTAATTTTATTATAATTCTATTCACACACGGGCCCTTTACTCTAGCATATTAATATTAATGTAGACATGTTTGCTAAAAGCGAAATTTTCCTGCTCACCTTTAATTTACAATAATAATTCTGAATTGTAGAACACCGGAACAGACCCTCTATACATTCCCGAAGAAATAAGCCGGCTTATTTATTTCTCATTATCGACACTATTATTCATTTATATACTTGTTACCACTACGACCTTTAATATATAAAATAGTTTCGAATAAATCAACGATATGTCGTTTCTCGTATCATTCCTTCAACTGCGTATCTATATAAATTATGCGAGCCTATATATATATATATTTATACAGCAGATCAAGCTTACTAAATTATACAGGCTAATTGTTGCCTCGTCATTTCTTTGTGCGCAAACAGAATGACAGTGGAAGGCAAAACATGAAATCAGCCTTACTTGACCTCTTCCTAGCCAACACCCCACAGTCTCAGCCAATGTACACTGTCTCCTAGCCAACACCCACAAACTAAGCGAATGTACACTCTCTCCTAGCCAACACCCCACAAACAGCCAATGTACACTGTCTCCTTGCCAACACCCCACAGTCTCAGCCAATGTACACTCTCTCATAGCCAACACCCCACAAACTCAGCCAATGTACACTCTCTCCTAGCCAACACCCACAAACTAAGCGAATGTACACTCTCTCCTAGCTAACACCCCACAAACAGCCAATGTACACTGTCTCCTTGCCAACACCCCACAGTCTCAGCCAATGTACACTCTCTCATAGCCAACACCCCACAAACTCAGCCAATGTACACTCTCTCCTAGCCAACACCCACAAACTAAGCGAATGTACACTCTCTCCTAGCTAACACCCCACAAACAGCCAATGTACACTGTCTCCTTGCCAACACCCCACAGTCTCAGCCAATGTACACTCTCTCATAGCCAACACCCCACAAACTCAGCCAATGTACACTGTCTCCTAGCTAACACCCCACAGTCTCAGCCAATGTACACTCTCTCATAGCCAACACCCCACAAACTCAGCCAATGTACACTGTCTCCTAGCTAACACCTCTGTATCTCGTGAACATGCAGACGATCACTCCCCCACCGTATAAATTCACTCCCCACAATGTACACTAACTTCTTCACAATGTACACCCACTCTCCACAATGTACACTTACTTCCTCACAATGTACATTCAGCTCCCCACAATGACGCTGTTCATGTAAAGCCGCAGCATGAGCGACAAAGCTTCCAAAGATTCAGCCGGTGACAATCGCGAAGCCTCAGAAGCCAAACCAATCGGCGACGGAAGTGGCGGAGGCGGCAGCGGCCGCGCCAGAGAGCACAGAGACTCGGAGAGCAGTACAGATCCCCAGCACCGGGATCAGGCGCAGGCAGCAAGTCAACCAGACGATCGGCGGTCGCCCCGGTCGCCCCGATTTGTCAATCCCGAGCAGCAGTTCGGCCGCTCACCAGACGTTTACGTGACCCTGGAGAAACTCATGGAGGCCCAGGAGGCGTTCAATAATCTGGTGCTGGCGCACGAGGTCGCTACTAATGATAATTTTCGATTCGAACCGCCGGCCACCTCCGCCTCTGAGGCATCGTCGGCAGCTTCGTCTGGTGGCGCGGCGGCGGCGGTGTCGGCAGCGTCACCCGAGGAGGAGCTCGAGCGTCGGGTTCGCGAGACAATGCACCGCGCCTTCTGGGACGTGCTGACCGAGAATTTGGCCAAGACACCGCCGGATTACAGTCAGGCTGTGACGCTGATCGGCGAGATTAAAACTATTTTGCTATCGCTGTTGCCTAATAATGAACGGGCACGTCAGCAGATTGAAGAGGTGCTGGATTTGGAGCTTATCAGGCAGAAGGTAAGATTGAGTGAATGTTCGTGCGTATGTTTGTTGTAATTTTATGGTCAGTGCTTGAAATTCCGGTGGGATTTGGTGGGATTTCGGTTACTCATAGCCCAGATTCCGGTTAGTCATATGTGAGATTCCAGTTAGTCATGGATGAGATTCCGGTTATTCATAGATGAATTCTAGTCATTCATGGGTGAGATTCCGGTTAGTTATAGATATGAGATTCCATTTAGTCAGATGAATGCTAGTTAGTCATGGATGAGATTCCAGTTAGTCATGGGTGAGATTCCGGTTAGTTATGGATGAGATTCCGGTTGGTCATGAATGAGATTCCGGTTAGTCATGAATGAGATTCCAGTTAGTCATGGGTGAGATTCCGGTTAGTTATGGATGAGATTCCGGTTGGTCATGAATGAGATTCCGGTTAGTCATGAATGAGATTCCAGTTAGTCATGGGTGAGATTCCGGTTAGTTATGGATGAGATTCCGGTTGGTCATGAATGAGATTCCGGTTAGTCATGGGTGAGATTCCGGTTAGTCATGGGTGAGATTCCGGTTAGTCAAAAATGAGGTTTCGGTTAGTCATGGGTGAGATTCCAATAATGTGTGAGAGATTCCGGTAAATAGTATTCATTGCTATACTTAGCAACTCGACAAAAACACTCGGGCTGCAGGTGGAGCACGGTGCATTCGACATCAACTACTATTCGAACTACGTGCTCGACCTGATGGGCAAAATGTGCGCCCCGGCTCGGGACGAGGCCATCCGAGCGTGCGCCGCCATCCAGGAGCCTGTGGCCCTGTTCAGGGAGCTGTTCCGTCTGCTGGACCTGATGAAGCTGGACATGGCCAACTTCACTATGCAGCAGATGCGCCCCTATATTCGACAGCAGGCTGTGACTTACGAGAGAGAGAAATTCGAACAGTTATTGGCTTCGCAGGTACAAATATTGCTCATTAAATTGTGAAATCTAATTAATTAGCTAAGGCTTAGTGCCTTCGGACTTCAAATTCGGAATTTAGCTGTAACAGTACTGCCATCTGGCTGTAACAGTACTGTCATCTAGCTGTAACAGTACTGTCATCTAGCTGTAACGGTACTGTCATCTAGCTGTAACAGTACATTCAATAGCGTGCCTACATCTATTTTATTATATTCTATCCCACTCAAGGCTGCCGTAGGCGTTGATGGGCTTCGCCGGACTCGAGCTTGGCTGTCCGAGTCGGCCGCTGCCCTGCCAGCCGCTGAACGAACGCCCAGCCGCGTGGTGTCCGAGGCGCTGCTCCGTCTAGTAGATTGGCGGCAGTCGCGGCCACAGCCGGAGGCGGACTGGTGGCCGGAGACGCTGGTAATGGACGCGCAGAAGCTGGTGGGCATCCGGGATCGGCTGGCTCAGTTGCACTGCGTCTGCGCCTGCGTGCTGCTGGCCATGGGCGCGCTGGGCCAGCGGCTGCCCGAAGATCGGAGGCCGGCGTTTAAGGTAGGGGCTAGGTGTTGCTATGTTAATCGTGCTGTGCTGCCATATTCTACCCATGATGAGGATCGCTCTAATCCGCTCCGTACTTAAAAGCACCGCCACGCTCCTTAGTCAGTAGCAGTGATTTTTTAGTAACAAATTGCCTTCATGCTTTAGGAATTGCCCTGATCCGCCCGCCCCCTTAATATCCGCCCTCATTAGAATCTCCCTAATCCGCCCCATTAGAATCACCCTCATCCGCCCCCATTAGAATCCGCCCCATTAGAATCTCCCCGATCCGCCCCCATTAGAATCTCCTCGATCCGCCCCATTAGAATCCCCCGATCCGCCCCCATTAGAATCGCCCCGATCCGCCCCATTAGACTCCCCCGATCCGCCCCATTAAAATCGCCCTAATCCCCTAATCATCGCTCTAATCCCCTAATCATCGCTCTAATCCCCTAATCATCGCCCTAATCCCCTAATCATCGCCCTAATCCCCTAATCATCGCTCTAATCCCCTAATCATCGCTCTAATCCCCTAATCATCGCTCTAATCCCCTAATCATCGCTCTAATCCCTAATCATCGCTCTAATCCCCTAATCATCGCTCTAATCCCCTAATCATCGCCCTAATCCCCTAATCATCGCCCTAATCCCCTAATCATCGCCCTAATCCCCTAATCATCGCTCTAATCCCCTAATCATCGCCCTAATCCCCTAATCATCGCTCTAATCCCCTAATCATCGCTCTAATCCCCTAATCATCGCCCTAATCCCCTAATCATCGCTCTAATCCCCTAATCATCGCTCTAATCCACTGTCAGGCCCGCGCCACAGCAGCCGCCGCAGCCGTCCTGGCCGACTGTCCGGCCGACCGTCTGGACTCGGCGGCCGCCGGCTTGGCCGACACTCTGGCGAAATCGGCAGAATCGGCCGACTACCGAGTCAACGACAAGGAGTGCCAGCTGCTGACCGCCCAGCTGGCCGACCTGCCGGTGCACGCGGCCGCCCGCCTGCTGCACAGCCGCCTGATGGACTTCCTACGCGAGGGCCTCCAAGACTTGCAGGCCAGGCAGGTCCGCCTGCCAACCGGCTATTCAGCCGTTGAAGCTGAATTAGCCCAGGTGGCCGGCGCTTTCCTGCGGCTGTGCGCGCACAATCGGGCCGTGTTCGGCCAGCTGTACGACAAGCTGCTCATGCCGGACGGTCGGGCTGGACAAGCTGCTGAGGGGCAGGAAAGCCGGGGAGAAGAACAGGGCTGCAACTGATATTGCTGCATCTAGTGTTGCTCAGTCGTGGTGTACCGAGACTCTTGGGTAAAAACATTAGCTCTATAAGCGCTTATGCTCTAAGATGCCATATGCGCTGTATAGTTGTGCTCAGTCACAGACAAACACCCTGCCTCACCTCTGGTGCTGGCGCCTCTTGTGAAATAATACATCGCCCAGTCAAATAATGGCTGTTTTAACAATCACTATATTCCTAATTTTCCATATAGAGTGAGAACAAGCAAGTAAGATCTGTCATTGTTGTCATTTTTTGGGCATAAGTATTATATTATGTCAGTCGAGCGGAAACTTCGGTAAGTAAGCTATAGGCTGAAAATGTATACTACTGAAAATGTACCTTTGAGACGTCTCTTGTCGCTGCAGTTTAATTAAGCGATTAACTGTTGTTTATTGTGTTTAATTTAAAGTTGGTCATTAAAAAACCTCAACCATAAAATCTGTGCGCCACTTTGATGCTCTTGGGTTAGTTAAAATTGTAACCTTTTTTACCTGCGCTTTTGAAGTAAACACTGGCGCCTTTCCAATTGCTCTTCGCTGGAGTATTAGTGGAACGCGTGCATTATTTGTTCTTTCATCACTAAGCTTTTTTCCTGCATTAACACTGCCGTTGAAAACGTTACCGTGCTAAAGAGTCGTTGCAAACAACTCACTAGCGACTCTGGCCACTCTTGTGACTTTTTAACGACTTTTGAGTCATGAGCGCATCACGTGAGTTGCAGAATTGTAAAATAGTCGCGGGAAAAGTCGTCCAAGCGTCGTTGTGTTAGCGCTTATCTTTCTACTAACTCAAGTAGACTAGCTAGAGTTTTCATAAATACAGTTTAGTGGTTAGAACGTCGGACTCACGACTTGAAGGTCAGGGGTTCGATTCCAATCCCACTCGGAACAATGTGCGTCCTTGAGCAAGACACTTAACCCTGCATTGCTGCAGTTCACCCAGCTGTAAAATGGGTGCCAGCATTAGCTGGGTTAATTGAGGCTGTGTGTGGCGACCGCCCAGTCCTTGGACTGAACAGCCGTACGCAGCCTTCAGCCGTAAGACTCTTAGGCGAATTTTACCGCGACATCTCGTCGTTTTAGAGTCGTCTAAAGTCGCTTCTTTCTTATTTTACCTGTGTTATCTGCAACGACTCTGAGATGCTTCTTGGCCTGGATTACCGTTTTCATCGGCACTGCACCTCTCCCGTCTCTCTGCGCTCTGAGATCACTGTTTGTGCTGTTTTGTCATGCTTTATAAGCTCTCCAATGCTTTGCAAGGCTGAGAAATGATATGAAACTCCTCATTGGTAAAAGAATAACTTTTTTGTACAAAGTTTGTGCCGTTGTGTGTTTTTGTAATATCGTAGATCTTGTTTTTATTCTAATGTAATATTTAAATACCGCTTCTGCTTGACTGTGCTTATTAGGAACTGGGTTTATTTTAGCTTCACTGCTTGGGCTATGAGAGTTTTCTGTATTGAGTTGAAACTGCTTCTAATAATAAAATTTAGGTGTTATGTTGACGACTACATTAATGTTTCTTTCTTATACTTTTTGTACCTGTGCTTTCAAACCCTTTCCTGCAGGATTTCAAATCATGTATGTTTCAATGTATGTTAAGGGTGAGACTTTCAAAGACTCTCATATTCCAAGGTTGAGATTTCCAAAGACTCTCACATTCCAAGGTTGAGATTTCCAAAGACTCTCACATTCCAAGGTTGAGATTTCCAAAGACTCACATTCCAAGGTTGAGATTTCCAAAGACTCTCACATTCCAAGTTTGAGATTTCCAAAGACTCACATTCCAAGGTTGAGATTTCCAAAGACTCACATTCCAAGGTTGAGATTTCCAAAGACTCTCACATTCCAAGGTTGAGATTTCCAAAGACTCTCAAATTCCAAGGTTAAGATTTCCAAAGACTCTCACATTCCAAGATTGAGATTTCCAAAGACTCTCACATTCCAAGATTGAGATTTCCAAAGACTCACATTCCACGGTTGAGATTTTCAAAGACTCTCACATTCCACGGTTGAGATTTCCAAAGACTCTCACATTCCAAGATTGAGATTTCCAAAGACTCACATTCCACGGTTGAAATTTCCAAAGACTCTCACATTCCAAGATTGAGATTTCCAAAGACTCTCACATTCCAAGATTGAGATTTCCAAAGACTCACATTCCACGGTTGAAATTTCCAAAGACTCTCATATTCCAGGGTTGAGGTTTTTAAAGACTCACGTTCCAGGTGTGAGAATTCCAAAGACAAGATTCTTATTTTAGAGGTGAGAATGAGACAGAAAGACAAATTGAAAGGCATTCAAATTTATACCATTCAATTTTTTATAGAACTCTGCTATCATCATTAATGATCCGAGTAATTTCAGAAAAGTACACTATGGACTTTGCACTAGACAATGGGCGCCAAGTTAATAATAACCGTTGTGAGCAGTGCTCACAGCAGCTTCCACAGTCGCTGCCCTGGCTGGAGTCGGGAGTTGACGGAAATGATGAAGATAATAACAGAGGTCTCGGCCAGCAGCAGACTCACCTGTGCTGCCTGCGGTGCGGCCGGTGCGGCTGCTACCTGAGAGAGAAGTGCCGAGAGACCTACAGCGACAGCACCGGCCTCATTGTGTACATGCGGGATGGCCAGTTCCTATGCGAACGGTGTTACGAAGGTTCAGCTTCGTCGTAATCTTCTTTAAGTATGAGCTACCTCATATCATCAAATATGAATATGAGCTACTCAAGAAACGTTTTGGAAAGCAGCAAAACATTTGAAAAAAAACTTCGCTCGATACAACTTTAAGTAAATCTATCATTTTTATTAGATGCGTCTGTTCAAGCACTGAAAATCCTACTTTCAGTAGATTGTGAAAACATTGACACTAAAGTAGCCGCCTGTGCATTATTCGCATTTTGAAATGTCAAACAAAAGAACAGTCCAACAATTTTGTTTACTTTATTTATATGCAGCACATATGCTTGTTTTTGTGAATTAAAGTACGGTTTCACTCTTAACAAATAATCTCGTTTTAATAAGCATCGCTTAATTATTAAACTCTTAAACTTTATACATTTATTGCTACTTGTAAGTAGTCTGTGTCCAGCCCATCCACTAAACTTTTGTTTCTATGGAAAGAAAGTTATGCTTTAAAACAGAATTTTTGTGTCACCAAGTTTTTATGGATTTAATAAAGCAGATATTTCAGCAGCTTTGACGATTTCTTTTCAATGTACTGCAGCTGTCACAAATTTTCAAATATTGACGTTTTCGGTGAATTGTGTGTAATTTTTGCTTACTGTACAGAAACTGGGTTCACAATGAGCGTCACGTCAGCCCTAATTTTTATGTCGCAGTCGTGTCTCTGTCTCTTCGTGTGTCTCTGGCTGTCCCTGTGTGTCTCTGGCTGTCTTTTTGTGTCTATGGCTGTCCCTGTGTGTCTCTAGCTGTCCCTTTGTGTCTCTGTCTGTCCATGTGTGTCTCTGGCTGTCCTTTGTGTGTCTCTGGCTCTTCGTATGTGTATCTGGCTGTCCCTTGTGTGTCTCTGGCTGTCCCTGTGTGTCTCTGGCTGTCCCTTGTGTGTCTCTGTCTGTCCATGTGTGTCTCTGGCTGTCCCTTGTGTGTCCCTGGCTGTCCCTGTGTGTCCCTGGCTGTCCCTGTGTGTCTCTGTCTGTCCCCTGTGTGTCTCTGGCTGTTTCTGTTGTCTCTGGCTGTCCCTTGTGTGTATCTGGCTGTCCCTGTGTGTCTCTGGCTGTCCCTTGTGTGTCTCTGTCTGTCCATGTGTGTCTCTGGCTGTCCCTTGTGTGTCCCTGGCTGTCCCTGTGTGTCCCTGGCTGTCCATGTGTGTCTCTGTCTGTCCCCTGTGTGTCTCTGGCTGTTTCTGTTGTCTCTGGCTGTCCCTTGTGTGTATCTGGCTGTCCCTTGTGTGTCTCTGGCTGTTTCTGTTGTCTCTGGCTGTCCCCTGTGTGTCTCTGGCTGTTTCTGTGTGTCTCTGGCTGTCCCCTGTGTGTCTCTGTCTGTTCCTGTGTCCCTAGCTGTTCGAGTAGTTATTAAACTCTATTCTATAGCCTTTGTAACTTCGTAGACAAGCAAGCATATTGGGGCAGCAGTTATTTGATCAGCGTCGTTACGCATAGAGTTTTACGATGTGAAAAATCCGACACCAGCTACACAGCGGGACACATCGAGTCTTTCGGACACGCGGGCCTGCAGTTTCCCGTGCCGTCGGCCCTGTTTGCCTTCCTTTCGCGTCAGTGCATTGGCTTCACCTCTGTTCGGGGGACCATTAGAGGGATTCTGATTATGTCCGAGGCGGCAAGTCGCATCCCTATGCAGTCGCTAGCTATGCAAAAATGAGAAGGAGGACTGAGGAATCTGTAAGGCCGGCGTATTAATGAGACTTATCGATCCGGAGCACTAGTCCTCAGCGTTAACCAACTGCAGCCGCCCTTTTCGTCAGCTTCCCCAGCGCCTCATCTCTCCGCGCTCTCTATTACTGGGCATTCACAAGGCCGTGCGGGCCCGTGCGTTGCTGCCTCACCCTCCCTAAGCAGCTCACTGTTGATTAAAGGGCAAGTCTAGCTCTCGCGCGTGCGCGAATGTCGCACGGGGGCGTGATTGTGTTTTCGCGTTTCTCCTTATTCCCCTCTGCCTCTGTCTATCTCCACTCTATTGAGTTCTCCCGTTGCCTCTCCATTTCTCAACTGTGTATATACGTGCGTGTATATTCATTAATTTCTGCTGACTTCTGTTCCCTTGACTGCTAGCAGCTCTTATTACTCAGCACTGTCTAATGCGCCACTTTGTCCGCCGTTGGTTTGTTTGTCTGGCTTCCTGACTTGCTTTATTAACAATTTGCAAAGATTTCGCATGAACCTCTACCAGTCGGTGCTGCTGACTGTGCTAGTGCTGGCCATCACGCACATCGCGCTCGGCTCGCTGTCCATCGTGCTGGGCACCATCTCCACCATCGAGGCTGTGGTCTGGATGGCGCACCGGGTGTCGCCCATCTGGTCTGGCGGATTCGTGAGTTCGCTAGGTCAAACGTTGGGGAAAGAGGTAGGAAAGGACAGAGATTAGATCTGAGAAAAGATAGGGGAGAGATTAGATCTGAGGCAGGAAAGAAGAGAGATTAGATCTGAGAAAAGATAGGGGAGAGATTAGATCTGAGGTAAGAAAGGAGAGAGATTAGATCTGATGTAGGAAAGGAGAGAGATTAGATCTGAGGTAGGAAAGGAGAGAGATTAGATCTGAGGTAGGAAAGGAGAGAGATTAGATCTGAGGTAGGAAAGGAGAGAGATTAGATCTGAGGTAGGAAAGGAGAGAGATTAGATCTGAGGTAGGAAAGGAGAGAGATTAGATCTGATGTAGGAAAGGAGAAATATTAGATCTGAGGTAGGAAAGGAGAGAGATTAGATCTGAGGTAGGAAAGGAGAGAGATTAGATCTGAGGTAGGAAAGGAGAGAGATTAGATCTGATGTAGGAAAGGAGAAATATTAGATCTGAGGTAGGAAAGGAGAGAGATTAGATCTGAGGTAGGAAAGGAGAGAGATTAGATCTGAGGTAGGAAAGGAGAGAGATTAGATCTGAGGTAGGAAAGGAGAGAGATTAGATCTGAGGTAGAAAAGGGGAGAGATTAGATCTGAGAAAGGAAAGGAGAGAGATTAGATCTGAGGTAAGAAAGAAGAGAGATTAGATCTGAGAAAAGATAGGGGAGAGATTAGATCTGAGAAAAGATAGGGGAGAGATTAGATCTGAGAAAAGATAGGGGAGAGATTAGATCTGAGAAAAGATAGGGGAGAGATTAGATCTGAGAAAAGATAGGGGAGAGATTAGATCTGAGAAAAGATAGGGGAGAGATTAGATCAGAGAAAAGATAGGGGAGAGATTAGATCTGAGAAAAGATAGGGGAGAGATTAGATCTGAGAAAAGATAGGGGAGAGATTATACTGAAGAGGCGGAAGGGGTGCCATTTGACTGCAGGAAACGGGAAAGATTATACTCAAGAAGCTGGCACATTGTCAACCAGTACCAGTTAAGTGATGAGACATGTGTTATGCGCAATGGAGAATGCACTGTATGCCTTACATAAGAAGCACATGCATTTGCGATGCGGTGGTAAATTTCTGTCCACTTCGACAAAGTCAACCGAATTCAACGCAATTTTTCAATATTCGACAGCTTCCTATCGCATGAGCCAGTCGTCCCTCCTCCCCCCGACCCGCCGTGCCACTTGAGCTGCATGGTGACGAAATTTGAGAGTGGAAAAATCTTCGCTTCAATCTTCAACTCAAAGCAGAGTACTTTAGCTAGCTGTAACTGAAGATCTGCCGGCACTTGAATCCGACGCGCCCCGAAGGCTCACTCGAGCTGGCCAACTTGACGAGTGCCACTGGCAATCAATATGCGTGCCGGTTTAATAAGAAAGAAAGTGAGAAGTGCTATAGTCAGTGAGCATGCACTTTGAAGGGCCAGGAATATTCAGCGGTCGTGTAGTTTCCTTTATTTTACAGCGCAGATCTGCCCGGAGCTCCATACTAACTGCAGCTATTTTATACAGCACTCCAAGGCCACCTCACTCCACAGCCACCTCACTCCACAGCCACCTCACTCCCCAGCCACCTCACTCCCCAGCCACCTCACTCCCCAGCCACCTCACTCCCCAGCCACCTCACTCCCCAGCAACCTCACTCCCCAGCCACCTCACTCCCCAGCCACCTCACTCCCCAGCCACCTCACTCCCCAGCCACTTCACTCCCCATCCACCTCACTCTCCAGCCTCCTCACTCCCCAGCCACCTCACTCCCCGGCCACCTCACTCCCCGGCCACCTCACTCTCCAGCCACCTCACTCTCCGGAAATTTCACTACCCAGCCACCTCACTCCCCAGCCACATCATTCCCCAGCCACCTCATTCCCCAGCCACCTCATTCCCAAACCACCCCACTCCTCAGCCACCTCATTCCCAAACCACCCCACTCCTCAGCCACCTCATTTCCAAACCACCCCACTCCTCAGCCACCTCTCTCTCCGGCCACCTCGCTCTCCGGCTACCTCCCTCCCCGGCCACCTTCCTCCCCAGCCATCTCACTCTCCAGCCACCTCACTCCCCGGCAATCTCACTTCGCAGCAACCTCATTCCCCAGCCACCTCACTCCCCAGCCACTCACTCCCCACCCACGGCACCCAGCCACTTCACTCCCTATCCACCTCACTCACCGGCCACCTCACTCAACAACCACCTCACTCTCCAACCACCTCACTCTCCAGCCACCTCACTCTCCAGCCACCTCACTCTCCAGCCACCTCACTCTCCAGCCACCTCACTCTCCAGCCACCTCACTCTCCAATCACCTCACTCTCCGGCCACCTCCCTCTCCGGCCACCTCGCTCTCTGGCCACCTCCCTCCACGGCCACCTCCCTCCCCAGCCATCTCACTCTCCGGCCACCCCACTCCTCAGCCACCTCACTCTCCAGCAATCTCACTCCCCAGCCACTTCACTATCCAGCCGCCTCACCCCCTTTTCATTATTTGCAATCAATTTTTATAAAATAAATTTCAGTTCTTTGTAACCGGCATGATTGGAGTGGCATGCGTGAGGCGGCAGACAATTTACATTGTAAGTTCTAATTTCCAATTACATAGTTTCACCTGCCTGCTGTCTGTCCTTTTTAAATACGTCGCTAGCCCTGAATGTCAGCTGACTAGAGGGCTCATCCAATATTAAACACGGCACGGAGAGAAAGATCAAAAGACTTCAAAAGAGATTAGGCTTGAAAGCATGTTGTAAGGCCGAGGAAAAAGACTACATGAGAACTTCAAAGTCAAATCGGAATCGAACTAAGAAACCCTTCTTCGATAAAGAGCCATTTGCATGATTGAGCTCTGCATGGATATCAGTGAGGACTCGATGTCCGTCTGTAAAATACGATGAGATGAACTTTCTGAACGAGCGTGTGTGCATCCTAATCAATAACTACGAGTAAATTGCCCCTGTCCGGAAAGCGTGATTTCTGATTCTCATGTAGCTGGCATGGGTGATTTCCAAGAAATCTGCGCGAGCCTACAGCTACTGTTCAATCCGAATGAAATTTAACCCGGCGTCTGGCTTTTGCTGCTGCCAAGTGAGAGGTAGCTAGGGGTAACATGCTTGAAGCTGCCACAAGTTAATCTCGGACAAGGCGGGCGGTCGGGCGCAGATCGGAGAACAGCACTAAGAAGGACAAAACAACATGGGCAGATAAATACAGAAAAAAATTGGGTCAGAACAACATAAACACAAGCAGACAGGCGGAAAGAAAGACAGACAGACAGACAGACAGACAGACAGACAGACAGACAGACAGACAGACAGACAGACAGACAGACAGACAGACAGACAGACAGACAGACAGGAAGACGGACAGACAGGCAGAGACAGGTGCACCCAGAGCCGGACAGACACTGAATCAATCCTCTCGTTGAAAACCCCGGCAGATCCTGTGCTTCTCAGCCTTCTCCGTGGTGTCACTCCTGACAGCTGTCATCAGCATCCAGCTGCTGCGGCTCGGTCTGGTCAACCACACCACCGACGGGCACACCTACCAGAAGGAGAACCTTGACGTGCTGCTTCTGTGCGCGCTGGGCGCCTCCGGCACCGAGTGTCTGGTCTGCATAGTCAGCAGCATCCTCAGCTGCCGGCTGGCCAAGCTGGCCAAAGTGGAGATGAGCCACAAGCGGGAGACCCTGTTCCACGTCGAGGTCTACGGCGAGAAAGATGTCGTGGTTGTCAGCAAGTCTGCAGTGGACGGCAAAGTTGAAAAAAAATTGCTCGACGCCAGCGAGTTCTAAATTGGGACACCTTGTTTGGGTCTGGCTAATAATTTCTGACTGATATTTTATCATTCATCGTATTTTGGCTGTCTAAAACCCGCTGTCTAAATCCAAACTCGCTTCTGTATTCAATAAAAACTCCTGCACCCACCTCACTTCTGCACCCAACTCACTCCAGCACCCACCTCACTCCAGCACCCACCTCACTCCAGCACCCACCTCACTTCTGCACCCAACTCACTCCAGCACCCACCTCACTCCAGCACCCACCTCACTCCAGCACCCACCTCACTTCTGCACCCAACTCACTCCAGCACCCACCTCACTCCAGCACCCACTTCACTCTAGCAACCACCTCACTCCAGCACCCACTTCACTCTAGCAACCACCTCACTCCAGCACCCACCTCACTCCAGCACCCACCTCACTCCAGCACCCACCTCACTCCAGCACCCACTTCACTCCAGCACCCACCTCACTCCAGCACCCACCTCACTCCAGCACCCACTTCACTCTAGCAACCACCTTACTCCAGCACCCACCTCACTCCAACACCCACACAGTCACTCCAACACCCACACAGTCACTCATCTACTCACCCCCCTCCTCAATCCAGTTCACTCCCAAATCCCTAGAGCGCAGACTGCACATGCCATGCCTGAACACATGTCTAGCAACTGACTATTCGTACGTGTAATTAAATTAGTAACCAACGACCCAACTTGCTCTACCAATGACTCCTCAATCCACTCCGATGGCTGTTCAACTTGTACGAAGTAATTTCTCGGACAGCAAAACTTTGTAGAAGTTCGATGTCCGACGAAAACGTGTGCACGCCCTAGTCTATGTTTTAGGCTTTAGTTAATGTGCTGTCAAATATTGTTTTGTGCTTCTTTTAGATACTTTGAAAACATCGAAAGTTTACAAAAACGCAAAGATGTACTTTTCATAATTAATATTTTAATACGTAAGTATAAACGCTATTAATATCTAATTGAGAACCGCTTAATTCGCGGTACCACGGAGTTTACTCAAAGCCAAGTCAGTAATCCGAGTTCTCACGAACAGATTAAGATTAGCATAACCAGCCTTGCATGGCAGCACTAGCTTTCATTGGCTTCGGGTGTGCATATACGAAACAGAATCACCTGACCTACAGAATCTAGGGTGGAGCCCCGATATTCACTGGATTGGAAAGATTTTTTACAGCGGCTTCTTCGCAGCATCCACGATTCTAGTCAGGGGTATTTCGCGAAGGTGATTAATCAAATTCTGGTGAACGTAAAATATATTGGACAGGGCGATAGTGTGGACACTGTGCTCGGAGTAGGGAGAAAAAGGCTAATAAACAAATAGGGTATAAATAGTGCAGTTCAGTAGAAAGACAGGCAGGCAGGCGGACAGACAGACAGACAGACAGACAGACAGACAGACAGACAGACAGACAGACAGACAGACAGGCACTAAGACAGACAGACAGACAGACAGACAGACAGACAGACAGACAGACAGACAGACAGACAGACAGACAGACAGACAGACAGACAGACAGACAGACAGACAGACAGACAGACAGACAGACAGACAGACAGACAGACAGACAGACAGACAGACAGGCAGACAGACACTAAGACAGACACTAAGACAGACAGGCAGACAGACAGACAGACAGACAGACAGACAGACAGACAGACAGACAGACACTAAGACACTAAGACACTAAGATAGACAGGCACTAAGATAGATAGACACTAAGATAGACAGACACAAAGATAGACAGACACTAAGACAGACAGACAGACAGACAATCAACATCCGTTCAGGGGAGTGTAGGGCATCCGTTGCCAATAATCCAACAATGCAACAGTCCGTTTCAAATGCACCAATGCTGACGGTGCGGATCCTGAGACACTTTGTGGTTGGATCCGCAGATGCATGAATGAACTGTTATCGCTGCATGTACAGCGTAGGGCTTACGCTCGGAATCAAGCCTAAAGAAGGTTTAAAAAACGGTGAGGATAGAATTTGCCACATTTTAAACATTCCCAATGATTGATTTACGAGCTACTACTATTCATTCTGGGGTGTGCTGTGGTAAATAGGTGCCTGCTCTTTCCAGCAGGTTTGGCAAGTGCTGACGCCCCTGCAGGTTGCTTTCTCCCTTAAATGAAAAGCTGAGATAGCGACCATTCGAGTTGATGCGTCCGCGTGGGGATAGCGACGTTTGCCTGCGGGACGTTTGCCAGCCGACGTTTGCCTGCGGGACGTTTGCCAGCCGACATTTGCCAGCCGACGTTTGCCAGCCGACGTTTGCCAGTGGGACGTTTGCCAGCCGAAGTTTGCCTGCCGGACGTTTGCCAGCCGACGTTTGCCTGCGGGACGTTTGCCAGCCGACATTTGCCAGCCGACGTTTGCCAGCCGACGTTTGCCAGCGGGACGTTTGCCAGCCGAAGTTTGCCTGCCGGACGTTTGCCTGCCGGACGTTTGCCTGCCGGACGTTTGCCAGCCGACGTTTTCCAGCCGACGTTTGCCTGCCGGAAGTTTGCCAGCCAAAATTTGCTAGCCAATATAAAGCCAGTCAGTGAAAAATTTGATACTGAAACATTCGCAGTTTAGCGGTTTGACAAAAACATTTTTACTCCAACTTTCTGACGGCCATTCGCATATATACAAGTTTGAAAGCAAAATATATAAATTATGCAGTTCATCAGTCTAACGTCTAATATCTAGTTTAACAACGATTTTGGCACAACATATCAAAAGATGAACATTGGGTTTGCCTCGTATGAAAGCAATAACAATTGTTGTGCTGAAAAGATGAAAACTTCCTATCTCCCTATGGCCTTCAAAACATTTTTCATAGATTTCGAGTGCTGCGTACTTCTACTTTAGTAGTCCTTGGCGTGACTAAGCTTTGCATACGTAGTGTCTAGCGTTTGCTATTCTACTAGCTTGCTACTGGCGGCTTGTCTGGCTATTCAGCTATATAGCTTACTATAAAAACGTACCGCATTAGACTCGTCTACACATGTACGTTGAGATCGCGGTTTCCTGGCTTACTTGAGTAGTAATACAACAGCATTGGAATCGATTTGCTTACTTTTAGATCTCCCAATGAACTGAGAAATATATGAGCCAGAATTACCGCTCAGCAGCTCTTTTTGTTTGCCTCATAACTTAATCGCTGGAGATTCCCGTTGTAATCTGCGCGTCTTCTTTCGCACATCAAAAATCAAGCATCTCAAACTGGGAAAAATGATACACAATTGTCAAAAGTAAACAATATTTTCACATTCAAAGAAAATCGTTGTTAAACTGGATATTAGATGTAAATCTATATAAATTGCATAATTTATATAGATTTTGCATAAATTTCATAATTTATAGATTTCGCTTTCAAACCTGTATACATGCGAATAACCGTCAAAAAGTTGGAGTAAAAACGGTTTTTGTCAAACCGCTAAACTGCGAATGTTTCAGTATCAAATTTTTCACTAACTGGCTTTATATTGGCTAGCAAATTTTGGCTGGCAAACTTCCGGCAGGCAAACGTCGGCTGGCAAACGTCGGCTGGCAAACGTCGGCTGGCAAACGTCCGACTGGCAAACGTCCCGCTGGCAAACGTCGGCTGGCAAATGTCGGCTGGCAAACGTCCGACTGGCAAACGTCGCGCTGGCAAACGTCGGCTGGCAAATGTCGGCTGGCAAATGTCGGCTGGCAAATGTCGGCTGGCAAACGTCGGCTGGCAAACGTCCCGCAGGCAAACGTCCGGCAGGCAAACTTCGGCTGGCAAACGTCCCGCTGGCAAACGTCGGCTGGCAAACGTCGGCTGGCAAATGTCGGCTGGCAAACGTCCCGCAGGCAAACGTCGGCTGGCAAACGTCCCGCAGGCAAACGTCGTAGACCCGTCCGCGTGCCTCAGCACCGGCACTACAATTTTAAACTCAGCTGAGGCCTCCAAAGCTGAAAGTGCAATCCACCTCCCCTGATGCAGTTGCTGCTAAATGAAATAAATGCTTGATACATGAAGCATAACGACCCCCTTCCCCTCCTAGTTGCAAGCTCCCCACTCCCACGGGATTTTGGCGGCTTGGTCTCTCCTGCCGCAGCAGAGGAGAGAAGGCTAAGAGGGATGCTGCAAAGCCATTAACTGTATGACAGCCAACCCTCAGTCCATCTCTTCAATGTCGTCCCCTGTTGATAAATAATTTAACTCTTTTATTTTATTGTTTGAAGCTTTTAAATCGCTCGATAGATTTTCCGTCACGCATCCACCCAGGTGCGAATCAGCCTGAGCTGCTGTTGTGATTGTTACCATAGCGATACAGCATTTTAAGCCCATCAAATACTCAGCATTTTCAAACGGAAAACCAATTTTCAAATCAAGAGAATCATGGCTCTCCACCGGCTGCTGCTTGCCTTTGTTGCGTCTGTTCTGCTCTGCATCTCTACCGCTGGCACCAACTCTGGAACTCGCTACCCGGTAATCCAACGCATCTGCCTCAACAAGTCCTTGTCAGACTGGACCCTCCCCAGCCCGGCCGTCTCCATTCTGCAGTGCGTCTTTCTGAGTCGTCAGCAAACTCTGCCAGGCATAGCGGTGGCCCAATGGAACTCGCGAACTGCCACCTGTTTGCTGTTTCTCTTCAGCCGAGTCTGCCACCTGCTCAACCTGAGCAGCCCCGCTGGCTGGCCATCGGACGAGACCAACTCGTGCGAGCTCGTGGTGGACTCCGAGCTTGACGTGCTCACCGCCAATCGACACTTTGCGGCCGTGTGGCTCGGAGGCAGAGGCGAGCAGCTCGAGAACCTCGTGTGCAGCGATGGCGGACAGAAGAACGTGATCGAGCACACCGGAGTGACTTGGACTGACGAGGGCGCCAAGATGGACGGCCTGACATCCAGGATGTGGGTAAGCGACACCAGCGGATTCAACTTCAGCAACAGCTTCACGTTTCTGATGGAGCTGAAGAGGCAGCCGAGTTCGAACGCGTTCATCGATCTCACAGACTGCAGCTCTTACAATCAAGTCTGGCTCCACTTATGGGAATGGGACCTGCTCGATTCGACTCGCAAGCTCTACATTCAAACCGGACACCGGAACTTGATCTCCACTAACCAGGTGCTCCCAATTCGAAGTGACCAGTTCGTCCGAGTCGGCGCCACGTTCGATATTTCGATGATCATGAACAGGACCCGACTGTTCGTTGACGGGTCTTTCATTCCCGACAGCCAAGTGTCTCTCTACAACTTCAACCATCCCAAAATCGACAACTTCTGCATGAAGATCGGCTGGCGCGCTCTGACTGGCTCCTACTCCAAAATAAACGGCACCGTGAAGATGCTGGCCGTGTCCAACTTCTACCTGACCGCCGACGTCATCAACCGGCTGTTCAACTGAGTGCTCGAGCAGTTTTTCAGACAAGGATGTTGCGAAGTGAAATGGAGTTAGCGATAAAATTTTATCGCGAGATTGCCCAGTTGTTTAGCTATCAATTGACAATTAATAATCAATTTTTAAGGCTGATGACGAGAGTATGTGCGTTCAAAATACGAAGCTTTTGTTTCGATTTAGCAGTTGATCCGGGACATGGAACCGGGATGAAACTCGAATTTTGAGAGAGCTATTTCTCTAAAAATCAATGAAACGATAAAATAATCCCTGCTGAAGCAAAACAGCTGATCCCCAAAGAGATATCTTGATCGGTCCCTGTGACCCTCAGACCAAAATGATTGCACAGTTGAATTGCTTTAGCAGTCAATTATTTTAGACCTATCCGGAGTGCCTAAGGTCCCAGGCTTTGAGTAGAAATGACGGATTAGAGAATGTGTGCCTGCATTGTGTCTGGGTCTTGTTATATAACTCCCGAAAAAGGCATATCTCATCTCTCACGGAACAAAACTATGAATAAAAGCAGCAAACAGTAAGTTATCGCTGTAGTTTCATGTGTCTTACTTTTCCTCCTCTACTATAAAGAACTCTCTCACTCGATAGCCTGTACTTTTATAAATAAGCAAGATTGCTTCACTTATAACTGATAAACTTTCTCAGTCAATATTTGTCTATTTTTTCTCTCTTAATTCTCAACCAAAATTTGTTTATTTGACTCTCTTTTTAAAGAGCTCTTTATTAGCTCGAATGCGGTATCGTGTGTTAGATTAGTTGAACAGCTACTGTATTGGATACATTTTATTGATTATTTTCTTCGTGGATTTTTATTGTACTCGTGTGTCTATTATCAGTAGAGCATAAAATAAAATTTCACTAGTTTATGCTGGCTATTTTGTTGTATTTTAATTTATCAATTCGTCGGTTTTTTATATTCGCTATTTCGTGCGGTCTAGCCAAGCACATATAAATATAAATACACTGGAGAGGTCTATACATGTACTCGTAGCTCAGTGTTGACTAATAATTACTTAGTAACTGCAGTAGCCAGCAGTGTAACCACAATGAAAAAATGCAAGAATTTGTCAGCAAACAACACACGAATAAATCTCACTCTGCTGGCTCGACAGACTGACTGCAAGGTGCCCTGGGCAATCTTAGTATGTAAATAAAGGTAAATATCAACATGAAGTATTATTTGAGTTGCCGATGCATTTCGTCCATTTGCACAGACAGACAGACAGACAGACAGACAGTCACACAGACGATCGTAAACAGACAGACAGACAGACAGACAGACACAAAGACAGACAGAGAGACAGTCACACAGACAGACAGACACTAAGTCAGACAGACAGACAGACAGACAGACAGACAGACAGACAGACAGACAGACAGACAGACAGACACACAGACAGACAGACACAGACGATCGTAAACAGACAGACATTACTTATAGCCAGCAGCAGTTTGCAACTGAGAAAGTCCGGAAGCTCCATTGCATGCTTCCCTGAATGAGTTGCATGAATGAGTTGCACACTTATTTCCCGCTTTCATATCAGGTAATATTAAAAGCCTCTTTCAAGAATTTTTTTTTGACTTCGGAATTCGATTACGAAGTCGCAATCCGAAAGAAAAACTTCTCCATGCTGTGCTGGGTTGAGTTACTTTAATTATAACGAATTTCCTGGCTTTGAAGTTAAACCTGTTGAAACGCAAAAATCGACAGGAAATTAAAATTATTAGCCTTGATGAAGTTGAAGGCAGTGTCGGTGAAGTCAATGGCAGTGTCGGTGAAGTCAATGGCAGTGTCGGTGGACTCAATGGCAGCGTCGGTGAAGTCAATGGCAGTGTCGTTGAAGTCAATGGCAGCGTCGGTGGAGTCAATGGCAGCGTCGGTGGAGTCAATGGCAGCGTCGGTGAAGTCAATGGAAGTGTCGGTGAAGTCAATGGAAGTGTCGGTGAAGTCAATGGAAGTGTCGGTAAAGTCAATGGAAGTGTCGGTGGACTCAATGGCAGTGTCGGTGGACTCAATGGCAGTGTCGGTGGACTCAATGGCAGTGTCGGTGGACTCAATGGCAGTGTCGGTGAAGTCAATGGAAGTGTCGGTGAAGTCAATGGAAGTGTCGGTAAAGTCAATGGAAGTGTCGGTGAAGTCAATGGCAGTGTCGGTGGACTCAATGGCAGTGTCGGTGGACTCAATGGCAGTGTCGGTGGACTCAATGGCAGTGTCGGTGGACTCAATGGCAGTGTCGGTGGACTCAATGGCAGTGTCGGTGGACTCAATGGCAGTGTCGGTGAAGTCAATGGAAGTGTCGGTGGACTCAATGGCAGTGTCGGTGAAGTCAATGGCAGCGTCGGTGAAGTCAATGGCAGCGTCGGTGAAGTCAATGGCAGCGTCGGTGAAGTCAATGGCAGTGTCGGTGGAGTCAATGGCAGCGTCGGTGAAGTCAATGGCAGCGTCGGTGAAGTCAATGGCAGCGCCGGTGAAGTCAATGGCAGTGTCGGTGGAGTCAATGGCAGCGTCGGTGAAGTCTGGGACAGACAGACAGTCTGGCAAGTCTGAGACAGTCACTTTATCTCTGAGTTGTATTGTCATTAAAAATAAAACGAAACTCTTCACCCGCTACTTGTGAGTAGGAAGACAGTACTTGAACGAAAATAGAAAGAAATAACAAAACAAAAGAATCAGTTTGAATTTTTTTGTCTCCAAAGACAGGCCGCGCAGATCCAGAGGCCCAGATAGAAGGGTTTCATTGAATTTTTTATTCAGCAGCCATCAAAATCATTGAACAGCGCGCACCAAACACCAACCAGGCCAATTACAATATAATCAAACAAACGGTCTCTCTTGTATCAATTTGACAATTAGTTGGTGAATCCGCGCGAAGCCCGGCGGCCGCGGGCCTTCTCAAATTTGCGACCCTTGGACCGAACCACCGGCTTAGTGTGCGAGTGCGGCACTCCCGGCGGCCGGCCGAAATGCCGCTGGGCGGCCCGCTTCCTCGTGCCCTGCACCAGCAGCGTGTTCTGGCCTTTGGGGGCCCGTCTGGCCAGCTCGTCGAAGGTGATGATCTCGCCGCCGGCAGCTAGCAGCCGGGCGCGGGCCTTCTCGGTTACGCGGAGCGCGCACAGGGTCACCTGGATTTGGCGGAGAGGAGGCCGGGAGAGTGCAGCGTAAGTGCAGTCTGTAATTTATGCTGCTCTAATTAATGCGCCAGAGGCCCAGGCTCGTGCAATTAACGCCTTTGAAGCCCAGTGAAGTGTACATGCCTTTGAACAAAGTTTTCTTGAGCCAAGACACTCAAATCTACACTGCTTCAGTTCACCCAGCTGTAAAATGTGTGCCAGCATTAGCTGGGGTAATTGAGGCTGTGTGTGGCGACCCCACCAGTGCTTGAACTGAACAGCCGTACGCAGCTTTAGCTGCGGCTGAGCTGTCAGGGACACAACTGGCCCAATTGGGGCAGGTGTAATCAATATTAATTATTATAAATGCGAAATGCGATTCAAATTCAGTATTCCGTTATTTGTTGCCTCCCCAACAGGGGGTGCGGCAAACATTACTAGTATAAGCACTGAAGTTAAACAAACAACACAAACCTCCGGCACTGACTGCACCCGGGAATCGTTAGTAACTGTGCCAACTGTGACAACAATGCGACCCTCCCGATTCGGCTTGCGCAGCATGCGGCCAAGGCGGGCCAGAGACAGGGGGCCGCGATTGGCCCGGCTCATGAACAGGCGGCGCAGGATGATTTTGTTAAACTTGGCGCCAGTCCGGCGGGCCAGAAATCGGTAGAGTTTCACCAGCAGGCGCAGATAGACATCGTCGGATTTTGGATTGGTGCGGCGCACCTTGCGGTCATTCTTGTGGCAGATGTCGACGCCCATGGCATGAAAATTGGGTAATTTAGATCTAATGCACTGATGCTAGTCAAGGACCACAGTAATATAGCAGGACATAAGGCTCAAAGATTAAGTTTTTGGAGGCCTATTTCCTGGCAAAAAATCACTTTTTTATCACCCAATCAATGATTGCATTTGATCTGGGGCAGTGAAGATTATCATTCTTTTAATTTATTACACTTTAGCATGCTATACTGGTATATTTTTGCATAGCTGTGCAGTGAAAGTTTAATTTCCATATTATTTTCTTTTATTTCATAAGCCCCAAAGTTGTAAATAGTTGCAAGTGGCATTAGCTTAACTTGTTCCTTCTTGAACTAGTATATTTATAATAGAATGTTACACACAGGTATTCTTAAGCCATTATTGTAGGTATGTAGCCTAGGAGCTTGTAGCCTAGTACTTAGAGCATCAGACTCATGACTTGAAGGTTGGGGGTTCGATTCCCAATCCCACTAGAACAATTTGTGTCCTTGAGCAAGACACTTAACTCTGCATTGCTTCAGTTCACCCAGCTATAAAACGGGTGCCAGCATCAGCTGGGGTAATTGAGGATGTGTGTGGCAACCCCCTCCCAGTCCTTAGACTTAATAGAAGTATATAGCTTTCAGATGCACCATGCAATAGCTGTGGCTAAGCTGTTGGTGGCACATCTGGCCTAATTGGGGCAGGTGTAATCAATTATTATTGTGTGGGTATGATAATCCCAGTTCAATGCATATTACTTCCTATATATATTCCTGCATATACTTTGCTTTGGGAAAATTTCCTTGTTATTTTTATCATATAAGTTTTTTTTCTTGCTTAAGTCATTTTAGTTTTTAATGATTTTGTTCTATATACTCTACTTTAATAGTAAATATTATTAAATGGGATAGGAACTACAAACTTTCATAGAAAATAATTAAATGAATAAAAGTAAATAATTGCTACTTTTTTAAAATGAGAATGGATTATGCCAAGGTATAAGTGCTAGCATTCCCAACAACTAGTTGTTTTGCCTATAAATCTTTTTGGCTATAGACATTTTGCCCATAGAACAATTTGGTCATAGACTATTTTGTCTCTAAGCCAAGTGGACCAGGTGGGTAATGGTCATTTTGTCAATTGGCATTTCGTCAACTTGGTTGACAAAGTGACCAAAGTGTTGGGAGGCGACTTTATTGGTGGTTGATGAAGTGACCAATGCCTAGGTCCTTCCCATTTGCTTGTTGACGAAGTGACTAAAATTTTCATTATATGAATGATATATGTATATAGGCTATAGCTAATATAGCTGCATATCTTGTATATAGCTTACAATTATTATTATATCAATGACTTGTTTTATTAATTGCCTTATTTTTAAAAAAATGAACTAATTTTGAATTTTTGCAATACTAGACTGCATGTCCATTAGGTTAAATGTTTTGATGCAAATATTCTATGCAAATGCGTCACCCTATGTGCACTCATACCAAGGAAGGTGGCAACAAATGCACAAAGTTGGAGAAAGTTGAAAGTTTTTTATATTATTCATATTTATAGTGTAATTGAGTAATTGAATATAATTGACTGATTAAGGAATTAATTAATTATTTCTTTTAGTATTTTTGGTTTTACTTTGCTCGTAAATAAAACCATTTTTAAATGGCTTATTGTGCTATTGAAAAGAAATGACTTTCTTAGAAAAAACTCATAATAATTCATAATCATAATAAACATAATCATAAAAGCTTATGTTACAGCAAATATTCATTTTTATTACACATTTAAACTAGGCCCTAAAAATTAGCACTGTTTTAATAATAGCTTGGGGTCTTGGGGAGTATCCAAACATGCTAAAATCAGCTTCTCAGGTAATGAAAGTTGCAAAAACATTGAAAAAATAGTTTAACAAATGATTTGACTTTGAGAAGAACGCCTTAAATCATCTGATACGTAGCCTAGGCCCTAAAATTCTACAAACTTCAAGCCCCAAGGGCCAAGGCCCAAGGCAATTATCTTCCAAAAGAAAACCAAATGGTATATCAAGCATAATATGTTGGTAATAGGTAAATCAGCGAAATTAACACTGGGTCTGAAAAGGGCTAATTTTATGTGCGAGCAGCTAGATATCGAATCAACTGAGCCGCTCGCAACTATTCTGAGCGAGCGACACAATTTGCCGACAAAATGCCACACACACGCAAAATCACAAAAAAAGAAATGCAAACAATTAAAACAAGTCTAATTTAAAACAAAATTTAAATATTTTTAAGGAATAAGAAATCCCGTAGTTACTTCTTTCAACTTGAGAAACATTTTTATCTACTGATTTTACAGCATAATAAGTTAATTTTTTGTGGGCAAAAAATGCCGGTTTACGAAATGCCGGTTGACGAAATGTCCGGTCACCGGGCGCGGGCACCATTGTTCTTCTCATAAATCCGGGATGGCGTATACAGCAGTGACGATTGTCGTGTGGAGTCGCAATGAAATGCTAAATTAAAAGTTCTAAGAATTCCCGGGAGTGATTTCCAAAGTAACAGTAGCTCACTAACCCAGCTTCACTAACCCAGTGGCATTGCAACGTGCAATCTGATTTATAAAAGCGATACTCCCCTTATCGCCGTTGTTACCTGTATGCACTACTCCATGTATTGCTTGCTTTCAAATTCACTTTTTAAATCCAAAATGCTGCGCTACAGTATAGTGACAGATATATATAATAGTAACGCTTATAGAAAACCTATAAGCGATTTTTATTTTGATATTTGTGGGCGATACTAATATTTCAACATGAATTTGGCACAATTGGAAAGTCCAATCAGATTTTGTAGGTTTGCGGGATTTGCCTGTCTCAAAACTTTTCGGCTGCTAGAAAGATATAAGTTCAGGCATAGCCCATATTCCAAAAGTAATTTTTGTGGCAATACTCTCAGCCATGCCGCATGCATCGTGCATGTAGAGAGAAGACTATACGAGAGAGGGATATTTGCAATCGTGATTTACCTACCAAACGCAGTACGCTTTTATTATCGTGGCGTTCTAAGAGTCAGTTTGGCGCTTTTTCAACTTTCAACTATATTTTCGAAATTGACCGGGAGTAGAGTAGAGCTCTTTAGATTAAAAAAATAGGCTCTAGCAGTAAAAGTTAAATTCACTTTTTGGTTTTTGTTAACTTAACTTTAACTTCTATCCGTAGGAAAATGGCATTTGAAAATTCAGCAAGCGAAAAGAAGAAACAAATACGAGTCTGGGTGGACGGTTGGTAAGGGTCTCACTGGTTCCCTGGTTGATTATGTTTATACTAAACTAGGCTATATTTTTCATAATTTAGGGCTATTTGCTAAAGTTTCAATCTCGGTTTGACTTTAATTTTCGTGATTCATAGATTTCATAGAGTTCCATAGATTTTCATACTGAATTTGCTAGAAGTACTGAATTTTCAATAACCTACATCTAGTAGTAGCATATATAGACAAATATTTATCCAGAATTTATTATCTTTATTGCTCAATTTCATATTCAATGCATAAATTTTGTAGGAGTTGATATCTCCTACAAAATATCTTATAAAGCAAAGGCAAAGAAAAAGTTACTGTGGCCTATATTTCAATAATGTCACTCAATTCTCATTTTATATATTTTTCTTACATAATAGACTTGTAGAATTTAGTTGAAAGCTACTTCAGTGAGGTTTTGAAGTTAATTTTAAATTAATCCTAGATCTTAAGTTAAACTACTTATTAGTGAAAATGATGATAGGGGGCCATAGCCTAGCAGTCTAGCATAGGCTCAGTATGCCAGTGACCCAGGCTGGCTTGATTCCAAGTGCAGTCACATTAATTTGGGGCTGAATTGAAATCTCGGCTTGGCTCTGCTCGTGTAATTACTAGTCTTGAGAGCCAGCCCCCCAAGGTGCAGTGAAGTGTACATGCCTAACGATAAATTTAAGTTAGGGCCGCTGTACACTCCTGTGTGAGTGTGTGCCTGCGTACATATCTGCGCGCTTGTATGCCTGCTCAGGGGAGTCGGTGGAATGGGCAAGTAATGCCTCTTGCCAGTTGTGTGCCTATGTCACTTAAAGTGCGCCAATGTGCACACAACCCCTTGCCTCTATATATATAGTGAAAATGATAAATAGCAATAAAAGTTATCTAAAGGCTATTTATAGATTATTGTTATATAAGCTAAAGAGTTTTCCTTTTATATTATACAAGCTGTTGAAACCTGCAGATTTTGAACCCAGGGAACTTTATTCCCTGGAATTATTTTTGCATGTATTCTAAAACTGAGGTCAAACTCAAACAAAAACTTGCTAATAGTTAGGATAGAGTTAAACATAAAATAGAGTGTACATTCATATAAAATTAGGATTTGAAGCAAGCATTGATATTGTTGGCTGGGGTGCTTCAAGCAAATCAAGAATTTCAAGCAAACTCTGGCCTTTGTCCTCTTCTCTCCTCTTTCTTCTTTCTTCTCTCCTCTGTCCTCTCTCCCCTCTTCTCTCGTCTCTTCCCTTTCCCCTCTATTATTTTCTCTCTCCTCTCCTCTCTTCTCTCTGGTCTCTGGTCTCATATCTCCTTTCTCCTCTTTTATCTCTTCTCATTTCTCTCTGCTCTCTACTCTCTCTTCCCTCTTCCCTCTACCCTCTTCTCACTCCTTACTCTACCCTCTCTCAACGCTCCCCTCATCTCTACTCTCTCCTTTTTCCTCTCTTCTCTCAACTCTCTCCTCTCCTCTGTCCACTCTCTCCTCTCATCCCTTCTATCGTCTCTTACCTCACCTCCCTTCTCTCTCGTCTTTGCTCTCTTATCTCTCATTTCTCTTTTTTTATCTTCTCTTTCTCTTATCTTTTCTCATTTCTCTCTGCTCTCTCTCGACTCCCCCCTCTCTCTCTCTCCTCTCTTCTCTCTGCTCTCTCCTGTCCTATCTCTCTTCTCTCTAATCTCTCCCCTCTTTCCTCTCCTTTCTCGCCCTTTTCACCAATTTCCCGTCATCTCGATTCTCCCCCTTCCCCTCCTCTCTCCTCACTCACTTCTCATCTCTCCCTTGTCTCCACCTCTCATCTCTTATTTCTTATCTCTCCTCTTTCTCTCTACTCTCCCATCTCTCGTCTGTTCACTTCTCGTTTCTGCTCTCTCATCTCCCCTCTCTCATCTGTCATCTTTACTCTCATATGTTCTCTCACCTCTCTCCCCTTGTACTCCTCTCTTCCCCTTTTTGACTCAGGACTCTCTTTCCTTTCTTCTTTCTTCTCGTCTCTTCTCTTCTCTCTTCTATACTCTCCCTCTCTTGTCTTCTCTCTTCTCTCTCCACTCTCCTCTCTCCTCTCTTATATCGTCTGTTTACTCTCATCTTTGCTCTCTCATTCCCCTCTCTCTTCTGTCATCTCTACTCTCCTCTCTACTGTGTACTCTTCTCTTTCCCCTCTTCTGACTCTTCTCTTTCCTTACTTCTCTTTTCTCTTCCCTCTTCTATACTCTCTCCCCTCTACTCGTATTCTTTTCTCTCGTCTCTCTGCACTCTGCTCTCTCTTCCTTCATCTCTACAATCTCATCTCTTTCCTCTCTCCTCCTCTTCCCTTTACTCTATCATCTCTCCTTTCTCCTCTCTTCTTTCTCAACTCTCCCTCTCATCTCTTATCTCCTTCTCTTCTCACTCCTCTCTCCCCCTCTTATCTCCTCTATTCTCTATCCTTTCTAATCTCTCCTCTCGATCCTCTCTCATCTGCCTCTCTGTTCTCTCATCTCTCATCTCTTCTCACTCTTCTCCACTCTCCTCTCTCATCGATCCTCTGTCTCATCTCCCCCTTCTCTCTCCATCTTCTCACCTCTACTATTTCCTCTCCCTTCTCTCTCCCCTCCTCTCGCTTCTTCGTCCCATATTCTCTGCTCTCTCCTCAACCCCCTCGTCTCTCCTGTTGTCTTCTATCTTTTCTCTTATCCCCCTCTCGCCCCTCCTCCCTTTCTAATAGTCTATTCCTTTTCCTTTTCACTCTTATCTGGCCCGCAGCCATGAGCTGGATTCTTTATCTGGCCATTGAGATAAAAATCTGCCGATCCCTGCTTCGAAAGCCAGTTTGTGGGACGTAGTACTCTCATGGTTGTTATCATTTCTCATGCTTTAATCACGTCATCTTTCTGGCCAATTAGCAGCCCTGAGAGGAATTTGTGTATCTCCAGCTCCACCACCACAGTCTGCAGCAGTCTAACAACCATGGAAATACGCATTTCTTAGGAGGCCATTTAAATTTTAAAGTACCTTATGCGAATCTTAATGTTAAAATTTGCATGGTGTAACTAATTTAGTTTGCATTGTAATCAGTTATTCATTAATTTTTTTGCTATTTTTACAAACCATCCCACATCGCCTTGATTTGCCATCCTTGTTTAACTGATGTGTCTATACAGACGACAGTGGTTTGAATCTCTCGCTAAACTCTCTCCTCTCCACCGACTCCACGCCTCCACTCGCGGGGTACAGAGAAGGCTATTAAAAAGTTATTCCAAAACACTGTACATTCGCTATGTACATTGAGCCCTATCGCCTGACCCTTCGTCTGGCTCTGGGGGAATGAGTGAGTGAGTGGCACAAACAAAAGAAAAAGCAGACAAACTTCACATGCTTACAGTTTCTTTTTCGGTTGAGTTACAGAGTTGAAACTTTACATTTAGATAGAGAATGAGTCAATGAAGAATTGTGTCAAGTTGGGAGTCAATCGCTTTACGTGGAGCAAACTTATGGCAGCTGAAAGTTAGTCAATTTTGAAACCCTTTTACACATCTGGGCCCAGATCGGGTAAGAGAGGCAGGCGGGCGGAGGTTGGGGTGGTTGCTACGCTGAAAAAAACAGCCTAACTTTAAAAGCGCACAGCACCGCTCAGGATTAACTTTGATACTCGAAATTTTACATGATTGTGCCAAAATAGTTAAAGATTATCTGTGTCAAATTTGAAGAGAATCGGTAGAAGTGGAGCGGCGCTATGGAGGATTTAGTGAAAAAATCGCGCATTTTGAGCAGTTTTTTGTACTTTTAGGTAGGAAGACTCAAATTTAGGAAATTTAAAGGTAGCCTAAGACATTTTCCGTAGTGAGTTTAGGGTGGGTGCAAAAATTGGTGGTATTTGGTTGAGTGGTTTGGGAGTCCATAGCGAACGAATTTGTCCACAGACACACACACACAGAGTTTTGATTTTTATATGTAGACAAGCTGTTGAAACCCGCGGATTTTGAACCCGGGGAATTCCAATCCCCGGAACTACTTTTGCATGTATTCTGAAATCTAAGGTCATACACAAACAAAAACTTGTTAATAGTTAGTAGGATAGAGGTAGACATAAAATGAACACATTAGTGTAAAATTAGGATTTGAAGCAAACATTGATATTGTTGGCTGGGTTACTTCACAGAATGTCAGGCAATGTCTGTCTGACTCTAAAACATGTATTGGCAAACTCTGGCCTCTCCCTGACTCTCCCTATGTCCCTTGGATCCTTTAAAATTTCTATCGTTTCTTCTGTTTCCTCTCTCCTCTCTCTTCTCTCCTCTCTCTCTCATATCTTCCCTCATCTCTCTTCTCTTTCATCTCTCTTATCTCTTCTCTCTTCTCTCTTCTCTCCTCTCTCCTGTCTCCTCTCTACTTTTCGTTTTCTCTCTCCTCTCCTCTCTCCTCTCTACTCTTTCGTTTTCTCTCTCCTCTCCTCTCTCCTATCTTCTTTCGTATCTTCCCTCATCTCTCTCTCTTTCATATCTCTTATCTCATCTCTTCCCTTTTCTTTCTCTCTCTCTCCTCTCTCCTCTCTACTTTTTCGTTTCTCTCTTCTCCTCTCTCTCCTCTCTCCCCCTCTTCTCTCGTCAATTCCTTCTCCTCTCTATTCTTTTTCTCTCTCTCTTAACTCTCTCCTCTCTCCTCTTTCCTCTCTCTCTCCTCTCTCCCCTCTTCTCTCGTCTCTTCTCTCACCTCTTTCCTCTCTCTCTTTCTTCTCATCTCTTTTCTTGTTTTATCTCTTCTCTCTCCCCTCGTCACTCGTCTCTTCCCTCACCTCTCTTCTCTCTTGTCTGCGTTTTTATCTCTCCTTTCTCTTATTTTATCTTTTCTCTCTTATCTCTTCTCGTTTCTCTCTGCTCTGCGCTCTCTCTCTCTCTCTCTTCTCTCTCTCTCTCTCTCTCCTCTCTCTCTCTCTCTCTCTCTCTCTCTCTCTCTCTCTCTCTCTCCCATCTCTCTTCTCCTCTACTCTCTCCCCTCTTCATTATCCTATTTCCTCTTCTCTCTCCCTCTCTCCTCTCTCCTCTAGTCACTGTAATCTCTTCTCTCTTATCTCTCCTCTGTTCTCTCTACTCTCCCATCTCTCGTCTGTTCACCTCATCTCTGCTCTCTCATCTGTCATCTTTACTCTCTAATACGTTCTCTCACTTATCTCCTCTGTACTCTTCTCTTTCACCTCTTCTGACTCCTCTCTTTCCTTACTCCTCTCTTCTTTTCTTCCCTCTTCTATACTCTCTCTCCTCTATTATCTTCTCTCGTCTCTCTGCACTCTCCTCTCACCTTTTTCATCTCTCATCTTTACTCTCTCATCTCTCCTTTCATCTGTCTCATCTCTACAATCTCATCTCTTTCCTCTTTCCTCCTCTTCCCTTTACTCTCTCATCTCTCCTTTCTCCCCTCTTCTTACACCCCTATCTTATCTCTATCTCTTCTCTTCTCACCCCTTCTCTCACTCTCTTATCTCCTCTCTTTTCTATCCTTTCTACTCTCTCCTCTCTAATCTCTATCTCCTCTTGACCCTCTGTCATCTTCTTCTGCTCTCTCATCTCTATCTCTTCTCA
>NIVC01000525.1:112500-253018 GCA_002269645.1 Macrostomum lignano | reverse complement strand
TTTCAATGGTTGTGAAGCTTGCGGTTGTGAATTTTGGAGGTTGTGAATTCAATGGTTGTGAAGCTTGCGGTTGTGAATTTTGGGGATTGTGAAGCTTGGGTTGTGTAACTTTGGAGGTTCTGAAGTTTAGGGATTGTGAATTGTGGGGACTGTGAAGTTTGAGGATTGTAAGTTGTAAATTCGAGTCTAATTTAATTGCGAATTCGTTAATGTGAGTAGGTATTTTTGCCATAATTTTTACGATTCAAGTTTGCTTGTTGAGGCCCTTTAGCTCAATATGTAAAGGCCAAATGACCCCCTGTTCGACTCCTTGAGAGGCCGATTAACGGAGCTCGTTCATGAGGGCCAACTCGAACTGTAAGAGTGTGCTTACACCAAAGTGAATTAAAAGCCGTATAAAAATCATCAATGAGACTCATCCCTATCCACCATCCCTTACCGTCAGGGAGGGAGTTCAAGCGCACGAGGGAGTGTCAACCACCGACTTGGTTGGCCGCATGCTGCTGGCCACGCGGTCCCATCACTCCGCCAATGTCACAGTTGGTGACTCTGAAGCGGGCCACCTTTGATCAGATGGCCACCGTGAGTTGATTCAGGCCTCTTATCGACTGACCAGGAGTTTAGAAATTAGTCTAAATTGCATCGTTCCATTCGGTAGTGCCTTAATCAGGTGGGCAAACAATCCGGATTGCTTGACCTGCGATTCTGATCACGTGACACAGTCCCACTCAGACAGCAGACAATCCGATCACACGGCAGACAATCCGATCAACACGGCAGACAATGTCGATCACACAGCAGACAATGTCGATCACACGGCAGACAATGTCGATCACACGGCAGACAATGTCGACACACAGCAGACAATCCCGATCACACAGCAGACAATCCCGATCACACAGCAGACAATGTCGATCACACAGCAGACAATGTCGATCACACAGCAGACAATGTCGATCACACGGCAGACAATGTCGATCACATGGCAGACAATGTCGATCACACAGCAACAATCCCGATCACACAGCAGACAATCCCGATCACACAGCAGACAATGTCGATCACACAGCAGACAATGTCGATCACACAGCAGACAATGTCGATCACACGGCAGACAATGTCGATCACACAGCAGACAATGTCGATCACGATGCAGCACACAGCAGACAATGTCGATCACACGGCAGACAATGTCGATCGCACGGCAGACAATCCTGATCACACGGCAGACAATGTCGATCACACAGCAGACAATGTCGATCACACAGCAGACAATGTCGATCACACGGCAGACAATGTCGATCACACGGCAGACAATGTCGATCACACGGCAGACAATCCCGATCACACGCAGACAATGTCGATCACACACAGCAGACAATGTCGATCACACAGCAGACAATGTCGATCACACGGCAGACAATGTCGATCACACAGCAAGACAATGTCGATCACACAGCAGACAATGTCGATCACACGGCAGACAATGTCGATCACACGGCAGACAATGTCGATCACACGGCAGACAATCCGATCACACGGCAGACAATGTCGATCACACAGCAGACAATGTCGATCACACAGCAGACAATGTCGATCACACGGCAGACAATGTCGATCACACGGCAGACAATGTCGATCACACAGCAGACAATGTCGATCACACGGCAGACAATACCGATCACACGGCGTCACTTAATGTCTAACACTAGGACCATAAACGTTAGAATAGCTCACAACTACAAAATGAGCAGTTTTAGGCTATTTAGTAATTTGTGTGTTGTTTTCAATATTTTAGACTCAATCTGGAGACCATGTAACTTGGGCTACTTGATTTCAACTGTTTTCGTTAGTCCATCTTTAGAGCGTTTATATAAAAAACGACGAAAGTTTGCTAATTGTTATTCAAAGCAATATGCCTTTTTTAAAACTGAATTATTGTTTAACTTCATAGCATAGGTTTTCGGAGTTTTCGACCAGTTTATTCGGAAAGCTACGAACATATTATAATTTAACATTGTTATTGTTTCGTATGTCTAGAATTTTCGCGAAAAAAATCGTTTTGATACGAGTATATACGAAACTAAAAGATGTATTAACAAACAGCTTATGGAAACTAATTAATGAAAATTCAAAATTACTGTTCAAACGTTTTTCGTTCGCTCCTCAACAGTTGTTGGTGATTTCCGATTTCTATTTTCGATTCGGCAGTCTGTTTGTAAATAATTTAATTAAATTCTATTTTTTATTCTAGAATTTTATACCGACAGTCTTTATCGCCAATTTACATTAACTGCGTGTCCCGTTTTTTACAGGCGGCAACATCGCGCAGTCCCTACACCGCTACCTGTCAGTTCGTGCCAACCACTCAGCAATGAAGGAGTTCTCCACTGGCCGGGCGCCTGAGCCTGGCGAGAAAATTGCCTTCGTGTGCGGCGCCTTTGATCTATTCCGTGAGTTGCGTCTGCTGTGGGTAGAGGGGGCGGCGCTTTTGATCTATTCCGTGAGTTGCGTCTGCTGTGGGTAGGGAGGGCGGCGCTTTTGATCTATTCCGTGAGTTGCGTCTGCTGTGGGTACGGGGGAGCGGCGCCTTTGATCTATTCCGTGAGTTGCGTCTGATGTGGGTACGGGGGGGGGCGGCGCCTTTGATCTATTCCGTGAGTTGCGTCTGCTGTGGGTAGGGGGGGCGGCGCTTTTGATCTATTCCGTGAGTTGCGTCTGCTGTGGGTAGGGGGGGGCGGCGCTTTTGATAATTCCGTGAGTTGCGTCTGCTGTGGGTACGGGGGGGCGGCGCTTTTGATCTATTCCGTGAGTTGCGTCTGCTGTGGGTACGGGGGGGCGGCGCCTTTGATCTATTCCGTGAGTTGCGTCTGATGTGGGTAGGGGCGGCGCTTTTGATCTACTCCGTGAGTTGCGTCTGCTGTGGGTACGGGGGCGGCGCCTTTGATCTATTCCGTGAGTTGCGTCTGCTGTGGAGTGGGTGGGCGATGCCTTTGATCTATTCCGTGAGTTGCGTCCGCTGTGGGTAGGGGGGGGGGGCGGCGCTTTTGATCTATTCCGTGAGTTGCGTCTGATGTGGAGTGGGTGGGCGGCGCCTTTGATCTATTCCGTGAGTTGCGTCTGATGTGGAGTGGGTGGGCGGCGCCTTTGATCTATTCCGTGAGTTGCGTCTGATGTGGAGTGGGTGGGCGGCGCCTTTGATCTATTCCGTGAGTTGCGTCTGCTGTGGAGTGGGTGGGCGATGCCTTTGATCTATTCCGTGAGTTGCGTCTGCTGTGGGTACGGGGGGGGCGGCGCCTTTGATCTATTCCGTGAGTTGCGTCTGATGTGGAGTGGGTGGGCGGTGCTTTGATCTATTCCGTGAGTTGCGTCTGATGTGGATTGGGTGGGCGGTGCCTTTGATCTATTCCGTGAGTTGCGTCTGATGTGGAGTGGGTGGGCGGTGCCTTTGATCTATTCCGTGAGTTGCGTCCGCTGTGGGTAGGGGGGGGCGGCGCCTTTGATCTATTCCGTGAGTTGCGTCTGATGTGGGGTGGGGGCGGCGAGTTGTCGTGCGATATACAGCCATGAAGGCTAACCCCCAAAGGCACAGAGAGTGTACGTGCTGACGATGGACCGTTGTACACCTTGTATAAGCGTGTGTATGAGTGCGTGCCTGCGTACAGTATTGGCGTGTTTGTCTGTGCTCAGTCTGTGCTCAGCGAGTAATCTTATTTGGTTCATTCAATTATATTGCAGATGTTGGCCACATCGACTTTCTGGAAAAGTGCTACTCAATGGCCACTTACGTGATTATTGGCATTCACTCGGATCAAATAGTGAACTGGTACAGGGGCTACAACTACCCAATCATGACCATGTTCGAGAGAGTGCTCTCCGTCCTCGCCTGCAGAGTGAGTCCTTTATGAGCCCCCAGTCTTTCGCTCAGCCACTGCCCCAGCCACTCCCCCAGTCCTTTGCTCAGCCACTGCCCCCAGTCCTTTGCTCAGCCACTGCCCCAGTCCTTTGCTCAGCCACTCCCCCAGTCCTTTGCTCAGCCACTGCCCCAGTCCTTTGCTCAGCCACTCCCCCAGTCCTTTGCTCAGCCACTGCCCCAGTCCTTTGCTCAGCCACTGCCCCAGTCCTTTGCTCAGCCACTCCCCCAGTCCTTTGCTCAGCCACTGCCCCAGTCCTTTGCTCAGCCACTGCCCCAGTCCTTTGCTCAGCCACTCCTCCAGTCCTTTGCTCAGCCACTGCCCCAGTCATTAGTTCAGCTACTGCCTTTTGGCCTTTAGTTAAATTTAGGCTTGACATTTTAATAGGCCTCTTATCTCTACATAGAATTTTTACACAGCATTTTATCTGAGCGGTTTACCTTTCAAAAACTCGCTTGGCCCCGCAGTACGTGTCCAATGTGGTCATCGATGCCCCCTTCAAGATTAGCGAGCAGCTCATGAAACACCTGAAGGTATGCAGCAGCGCAAATTTCCCGTTTCTGTTTTTATCTTGAGTTATTGTCGAAGCTCATGTGCACTAAAAAGTTCTCAACAGATCACCTGACACCTTAGAAAATATTTTTTTGTTTTTTTTTAAACCGTGGATTGCTGTAATCATTTATCTGACAAGTGTCTAACACAATCTCACACTGAGACATGTCCTATCTAGCAAGTGTCTAACATAATCTCACCCTGAGAAATGTCCTGTCTAGCAAGTGTCTAACACAATCTCACACTGAGACATGTCCTATCTAGCAAGTGTCTAACATAATCTCACCCTGAGAAATGTCCTGTCTAGCAAGTGTCCAACATAATCTCACACTGAGACATGTCCTATCTAGCAAGTGTCCAACATAATCTCACACTGAGACATGTCCTATCTAACAAGTGTCATCTCACACTGAGACATGTCCTATCTAGCAAGTGTCCAACATAATCTCACACTGAGACATGTCCTATCTAGCAAGTGTCCAACATAATCTCACACTGAGACATGTCCTATCTAGCAAGTGTCTAACATAATCTCTCTGTGAAACATGTCCTATCTAGCAAGTGTCTAACACAATCTCACACTGAGACATGTCCTATCTAACAAGTGTCTAACACAATCTCACACTGAGACATGTCCTATCTAGCAAGTGTCCAACACAATCTCACACTGAGACATGTCCTGTCTAGCAAGTGTCCAACATAATCTCACACTGAGACATGTCCTGTCTAGCAAGTGTCCAACATAATCTCACACTGAGACATGTCCTGTCTAGCAAGTGTCTAACACAATCTCACCCGCCGCAGGTGGACTACGTGATCCATGGAGTCCGCACGCCCGTGAAGCCGTGCCCAGACGGCAGCGACCCCTACTCCGAGGCGAAGCGGCTCGGGCTGTACCGCGAAGTGGACAGCGGCAACGACATGACCGCCTATAGCGTGATCGAGCGGATCATCAAAAACCGGGTGAAGTTCGAGGAGCGAAATAAAAGCAAAGAGCAGAAAGAGTTGGACAGAATGCAATCCACCTGAATTTTCTCTTGCAGCTCGAATGCTATTGAAATAACAAACTGCTTTGTCAATGACTGTTGAAAATTAATAATCCTACTGTTAGTGATCTGTTAACTTTTTTTCTAGATTTTATTTCCAATTGTCAGTCATCTTTGCCAAAAATTTTAATAATTCTAACAGTTTTAGGTTAAACAGTTTTTCATTTCTAGAACAAGCGATTCGTACTACTAATCAACTGACTCGCTGCTTAAGTAGTCAGTTTCGATCAATTAGTGTATTTTTGCTTTATTTTTCAGCAAAGTTTTCATCGCTTATTTCAACTCGTGGTGTGCGGTGCCCCAGCGTTCCTTTGTACTTTTAATCACTTAATCCTGGTATTTTACTTTATCTACGTTTTATGCGCACAGAACAATAGCACGAAGATGTTTCATTGAGTAAATACGCTTTCTGAATGATATCTGGCAGTAATATTTCATATTTAAGCATAACAACAAATATCGACTCCGATTAGCTATGTGAATTCTCTCTGGCTTTTCTTTTTTAACTCTCCCTGCCCATTTATTTAACGCAGAACCAAAAATATGCTCTTTTTCGTACTATTTAGTCAAAAGATTAAGTTTTTTACTGAATTAAAGTTTTCTTAACCGTATTTATTTGAATTTTTATTGTCTGTATTAAATTCGATATAAATATAATTATCGACGAGACTCGTACTAGTGACTTCTCCAAAGAAATTTGCTTCAAGTAGAACATTTTGTATTACTCTTAGTTTTTAAATATAGAAAATTATAAGGTTGCGGTGAGTGGGGCTGGGGTGAAGGGGCTGGGTGAAGGGGCTCGGGTGAAGAGGCTGGGGTGAAGGGCTGGGGTGAGGGGGCTGGGGTGAAGGGGCTGGGGTGAGGGGGCTTAAGTGACTTGGGGCTGGGTTGAAGGGCTTGGGGGTGAAGGGGCTGGGGTGAGGGGGCTGGGTGAAGGGGCTGGGGTGAAGGGGCTCGGGTGAAGAGGCTGGGGTGAAGGGGCTGGGGTGAGGGGGCTGGGGTGAAGGGCTGGGGTGAGGGGGCTTAAGTGACTTGGGGCTGGGTTGAAGGGCTTGGGGGTGAAGGGGCTGGGATGATGGGGCTGGGGTGAAGGAGCTGGAGTGAAGGAGCTGGGGTGAAGGGGCTGGGGTGAAGAGGCTGGGGTGAAGGGGCTGGGGTGAAGGGGCTCGGGTGAAGGGGCTGGGGTGAAGGGGCTGGGGTGAAGGGGCTCGGGTTAAGGGGCTGGGGTGAAGGGGCTGGGGTGAAGGGGCTGGGGGGAAGGGGCTGGGTGAAGGGCTGGGGTGAAGGGGCTGGGTGAAGGGGCTCGGGTTAAGGGGCTGGGGTGAAGGGGCTGGGTGAAGGGGCTGGGGGGAAGGGGCTGGGGGAAGGGGCTGGGGTGAAGGGGCTGGGGTGAAGGGGCTGGGGTGAAGGGGCTGGGGGAAGGGGCTGGGGTGAAGGGGCTGGGGTGAAGGGGCTGGGGGAAGGGGCTGGGGTGAAGAGAATAAACAGTCTGACGCTCAAAATTGATTTCTGAATTTCTGAAATTGATCTGGTTACGGCAGCGTGAGCAAGAATCTCAATGCCCCGCAAATGTGTTCTCTGTACACAAACAAGAAGGCCAAAACTGTGCTCTCAGTGAACTTTAGAGATTTGCACAAAAATTACTTATTAAATTTTTCTAGCGATAAGGCGCCGATAAATTTGTTCACAAGGGACGAAAAGATCTGCAAGTGTCTTAAATTTTAAGCACTAGTTTTAATTAAAGTTCTCGCAGACCGCAGCAGGAGCGAAAGCCCTCAGCAACCCGACGGTGCAGGCAAATGAAGTTCGACGAGCTGCTAGCGAAAATCGGCGGTTTCGGCCGATTTCAAAGAATTCAGTTCGGCCTGGTCGTAGTGCCGATTATGTTCATCGGCATGAACCAGTTGGACTTGTTCTTCCTGGTCAGCACGCCCGGCCACCGCTGCCTGCTGGACAATGACACTGTGAACTACCTGCGTCAGTCACCGAATTACACTACTCAAGCTGAGCTGGAGTCCGCTGCTCTGGAGCCGGCAGTGCGTGCAGCAGGCTGGTGTTGAACTTGTCGGAGGCCTGCCTGCAGCCGGCGGACGGTGGTGCCGGACTGACCTACGCCTGCCGGGCGCTCGGCGTCGAAGACTGCCTCGATGGACGTCGCTTTGGCAATGAGTTCGGCGCCACGGTGGTGACCGAGGTGGCTATATAGGCCGGGTTAATGTTTGCTTTGAGTGGAACTTTTAAAACTCGAAAGTATCCGTATTAACTATTTTTGAGGCGATTAATTCTCTGTACTCTTCCTTTGAGGTGATTAATTCTCTGTACTCTTCCTTTGAGGTGATTAATTCTCTGTACTCTTCCTTTGAGGTGATTAATTCTCTGTACTCTTCCTTTGAGGTGATTAATTCTCTGTACTCTTCCTTTGAGGTGATTAATTCTCTGTACTCTTCCTTTGAGGTGATTAATTCTCTGTACTCTTCCTTTGAGGTGATTAATTCTCTATACTCTTCCTTTGACGTGATTAATTCTCTGTACTCTTCCTTTGAGGTGATTAATTCTCTATACTCTTCCTTTGAGGTGATTAATTCTACAAACCTAAGAAGTTCTCTAATACAAGAGAAGAAATTCCCCCAAGCTCCAGATTGTGAGATGCTCCCGGCCTATTGGAGACGAGAAATTCCCCCAAGCTCCAGATTGTGAGATGCTCCCGGCCTATTGGAGACGAGAAATTCCCCCAAGCTCCAGATTGTGAGATGCTCCCTATTGGAGACGAGAAACCCCCCATCTCTAGATAGTGAGATGCTCTCTATTGGAGACGAGAAATTCCCCCAAGCTCTAGATAGTGAGATGCTCCCTATTGGAGACGAGAAATTCCCCCAAGCTCTAGATAGTGAGATGCTCCCTATTGGAGACTAGAAACCCCCCCATCTCTAGATAGTGAGATGCTCTCTATTGGAGACGAGAAATTCCCCCAAGCTCTAGATAGTGAGATGCTTCCTATTGGAGACGAGAAATTCCCCCAAGCTCTAGATAGTGAGATGCTCTCTATTGGAGACGAGAAATTCCCCCAAGCTCTGGATAGTGAGATGCTCTCTATTGGAGACGAGAAATTCCCCCAAGCTCTAGATAGTAAGATGCTCTCTATTGGAGACGAGAAATTCCCCCAAGCTCTAGATAGTGAGATGCTCCCTATTGGAGACGAGAAATTCCCCCAAGCTCTAGATAGTGAGATGCTCCCTATTGGAGACGAGAAATTCCCCCAAGCTCTGGATGGATGGAGAAATTCCCCAAGGCAGCAGAAGCCCCCGCAATATTTAATAGATTCGCTACCACGACCCGCAGTTCGATCTGGTCTGCGAGCAGTCCATAGTGGCCACCGTTGTCAAGAGTCTGACCTTTGTTGGCCCATTCATTGGCGGCATCGCTTTCGGCCAATTGTCGGATAGGTCTGCTTAATTGTCATATGCATCCCGTGTTTACTGACTTGTTATTGACAAAAGCAGGATGAAATTAAGTCGCAAACTTAGCACAAAATATTCTTCAAAGTTGTGGCACCCTGACATCCAAATCAATCAATCAACAAATTAACAAATCAACCCACCAATCAAGCAGTCAATCAATCAATCAGTCAATCAACCAATCAATTAATCAACACACCAATCAATCAGTCAATCAACCAATCAATCAACCAATCAATCAAAACATCAATCAATCAATCAATCAATCAATCAATCAATCAATCAATCAATCAATCAATCAACCAACTAGTCAATCAATCAATCAATCAATCATCCAATCAACCAACGCTAAGCCCAGGTTCGGCCGTCGCACAGCCTTCATAGCCGGTTCAACCCTGATGCTGCTGGTCAGTGTGACAGCATCGTTCTCAGTCAGCGTGCACATGTTTGCCGCAGTGCTGTTTGTCCGCACCTTCCTTGTCAAAGGATTGTTGGTTGTCGCGCTGTGTCTGAGTGAGTGACCCGCTAGGTATTCTGGGCAGGGAAATATAGTCAGAAGAGATAACTTTATGAACCAGTTAAACATCAGTTGTCGGTTCTATTGGTTCCTATTTGTTTGTCCTGGATTTTTGGTTACATCTGGTCTATATCTGATCGATATCTAATCTATATCTGATCTATATCTGATCTATATCTGATCTATATCTAATCTATATCTGATCTATATCTGATCTATATCTGGTTTTATATCTGATCTATATCTGATCTATATCTGAACTATATCTAATCTATATCTGATCTATATCTGATCTATATCTGAACTATATCTAATCTATATCTGATCTATATCTGATCTATATCTGAACTATATCTAATCTATATCTGATCTATATCTGATCTATATCTGATCTATATCTGATCTATCTTTCTCCGAACTATTCCCAATCTCTCTTATCATTAAAATTCTCAAATACTAATTTTATCCACAGTATACTCGTATAACTTCTACTCGTTCTTTCACTTAAAATTTTTTTACAGTCCATTTTAATGATTTTCATTTCAGCCATCGAAGGCGTTGACAGGCAGCATCGAAACTCGCTAGCCTACCTGCGGAACATGCTGCGGCCAGCCAGTCAGGTGACCGCTTTGCGAATTGCGACGATTCAATATGTACAATCAGGAGCGCGATTTGTAGCTATCCGATCTCTACTATCTGTATCTAATCTCTCATGTCTCCCTCTAATCTACCATGTGTCCCTCTAATCTCTCATGTCTCCCTGTAATATCTCATGTCTCCCTGTAATATCTCATGTCTCCCTGTAATCTCTCATGTCTCCCTCTAATCTCTCATGTCTCCCTGTAATCTCATATGTGTCCCTCTAATCTCCCATGTGTCCCTCTAATCTTCCATGTCTCTATCTAATCTCTCATGTGTCCCTCTAATCTCCCATGTGTCCCTCTAATCTCCCATGTCTCTATCTAATCTCTCATGTGTCCCTCTAATCTCCCATGTCTCCCTCTAATCTCCCATGTCTCCCTCTAATCTCCCTTGTGTCCCTCTAATCTCTCATGTCTCCCTGTAATATCTCATGTCTCCCTGTAATATCTCATGTCTCCCTCTAATCTCTCATGTCTCCCTCTAATCTCTCATGTCTCCCTGTAATCTCTCATGTGTCCCTCGAATGTCTCTATCTAATCTCTAATGCCTCTATCTAATCTCTCATGTCTCCCTCTAATCTCTAATGTCTCTAAACTAACCTCTCATGTCGCTACCTAATCTCTTTTATCTCTATCTAACCTCTAATATCCCTCTCTAAGCTCTCCTATCGTTTCCGATAATGTATGCTACATTTGTATCTAATCTCTCAATTCTCGTAATCTCACCCACCTGTCGAGTGGAGAAATGGCTGAGAATCCCCTGAACTTCCCTCCCCAGGTGCTGATAGCCGGCCTGGCCTACTGGCTGCGCGACTGGCGGCGTCTCATCCTGGTGTCGGTGGCACCGCAGCTGCTGCTAATTGTCATTTTCTTGTGAGGCTCTCGCTGCCGCGTGCAGGCCTACTTATTACTGTCAGTATAGTAGCGTGCAAAGGTTTTTGCATGAATTTCGTGTTGAGCGAGCTGAAAAACAGTTTCACATATCCATTATCAGTAGCAGTAGAATTGCGCCGCATCAAACGCGCAAAGTAAGCCGACAGAATTTTTCCAGTTATGATTCTCCCATCCCGAATGCAGCTTCATCGCAGAGTCGCCGGTGTGGCTGGCCAGTCAGCCTGGCCGGCTGTCGCAGCTGCGGCAGTACGCGGCCCGAGCCAACCAGATCAACGGCGGCAGCGCCACCCAGGCCGACATCGACAGCCTGGAAGTCGACGAGTCGAAGTCGTCGTCCAAATCGAAAGCGGCGGCGCTTGGCCTGGTGGCGAAACTGCCGCGGCTTCGGTTCATCACCACCAACTTTCTGCTGCTGTGAGGCCGCGTCTCTGGCTGGGGCTGAGATGCTCCGGCTTGCCTTATCATTGATTTTCTGTCTCCTGGTCTCCCCAACGGCATCTTTCTTTCGGCGTCTCTCCCCACCGGTGTCTCTCCCCACCGATGTCTCTCTCCTTACCGGTACTCTCTCTCCCTACCGGTGTCTCTCCCTACCGGTGTCTCTCCCTACCGGTGTCTCTCTCCCTACCGGTGTCTCTCCCTACCGGTGTCTCTCCCTACCGGTGTCTCTCCCTACCGGTGTCTCTCCCTACCGGTGTCTCTCCCTACCGGTGTCTCTCTCCCTACCGGTGTCTCTCTCCCTACCGGTGTCTCTCTCCCTACCGGTGTCTCTCTCCCTACCGGTGTCTCTCTCCCTACCGGTGTCTCTCTCCCTACCGGTACTCTCTCTCCCTACCGGTGTCACTCTCCCTACCGGTATCTCTCCCTACCGGTGTCTCTCTCCCTACCGGTGTCTCTCTCCCCACCGGTGTCTCTCCCCACCGGTGTCTCTCTCCTTACCGGTACTCTCTCTCCCTACCGGTGTCTCTCTCCCTACCGGTGTCTCTCTCCCTACCGGTGTCTCTCTCCCTACCGGTGTCTCTCTCCCTACCGGTACTCTCTCTCCCTACCGGTGTCTCTCCCTACCGGTGTCTCTCCCTACCGGTGTCTCTCCCTACCGGTGTCTCTCCCTACCGGTGTCTCTCCCTACCGGTGTCTCTCCCTACCGGTGTCTCTCTCCCTACCGGTGTCTCTCTCCCTACCGGTGTCTCTCTCCCTACCGGTGTCTCTCTCCCTACCGGTGTCTCTCCTCTCCTCTCTTCCCACCAGTACGCTCGTAGCTCCTCCCAGTTTTTCTCCGCCAATATCTCCTCCCACTCTCCGGTGTCTCCTCCCACTCTCCGGTGTCTCCTCCCACTCTCTGGTGTCTCCTCCCACTCTCTGGTGTCTCCTCCCACTCTCCGGTGTCTCCTCCCACTCTCTGGTGTCTCCTCCCACTCTCCGGTGTCTCCTCCCACTCTCCGGTGTCTCCTCCCACTCTCTGGTGTCTCCTCCCACTCTCTGGTGTCTCCTCCCACTCTCCGGTGTCTCCTCCCACTCTCTGGTGTCTCCTCCCACTCTCCGGTGTCTCCTCCCACTCTCTGGTGTCTCCTCCCACTCTCCGGTGTCTCCTCCCACTCTCTGGTGTCTCCTCCCACTCTCTGGTGTCTCCTCCCACTCTCCGGTGTCTCCTCCCACTCTCTGGTGTCTCCTCCCACTCTCCGGTGTCTCCTCCCACTCTCCGGTGTCTCCTCCCACTCTCTGGTGTCTCCTCCCACTCTCTGGTGTCTCCTCCCACTCTCCGGTGTCTCCTCCCACTCTCTGGTGTCTCCTCCCACTCTCCGGTGTCTCCTCCCACTCTCTGGTGTCTCCTCCCACTCTCTGGTGTCTCCTCCCACTCTCTGGTGTCTCCTCCCACTCTCTGGTGTCTCCTCCCACTCTCCGGTGTCTCCTCCCACTCTCTGGTGTCTCCTCCCACTCTCTGGTGTCTCCTCCCACTCTCCGGTGTCTCCTCCCACTCTCTGGTGTCTCCTCCCACTCTCCGGTGTCTCCTCCCACTCTCCGGTGTCTCCTCCCACTCTCTGGTGTCTCCTCCCACTCTCTGGTGTCTCCTCCCACTCTCTGGTGTCTCCTCCCACTCTCCGGTGTCTCCTCCCACTCTCTGGTGTCTCCTTCCATTCCCCCGGTATCTCCTTTTACTCCCTGGTCTCCCCCGGTCCCTTTTTACTGTCTCTCTCCTTCTCTCCCCAATCTCCCAATCTTAACTACTTTATCTCTTGCCCTCCTTTCTCCACTCGCCATCTCAAAGTATGGACATAGGAGTGCAGGTGTCTTTAACTACGGAAATTTTCTATCTTGTTATTGTCTTACAAAAGTGCAGACACTTTCAGACACCTTCTGGTCACCTCTCTTCCCTCCACCCCTCCACCATTGCCGCAGAGTGTTCAGCGGCCTGTCGAACTCGGCGATCCTGTTCAACGCTGAGAAACTCTCCGGCAGCTTCTACTTGAACTTCGCCCTGCTGGGAGTGTCCAACGCCGTCTCCTACCTGCTCGGCTGGCTGCTGGCCGACCGTCTCGGCATTGTTCGCCTAATCCGCATCGACATCCTGCTGGGCGCAGTTGCTATGGCAACTGTGGCCGCGGTGCAGACTGCCGGACCCGAGCTAGGCTTGATTGTCACGGTGGCCACTCAGGTTGGGAAAATTTTCCTGCTCAATGCCAACAATTCGGTGCAAATCTATGGCACCCAGGTGTTCCCCACTGTTGCCAGGTGAGTGTCCGGGTGCCCCTATTGGTCATGATTGACAGGTGTGTCCTTAGGTGCTTAGTAGCTGTTCTCCTGATTGACAGGTGTGACTCTCCAGGTGATTGGTAGCTGTTCTCCTGATTGACAGGTGTGACTCTCCAGGTGATTAGTAGCTTTTCTCATAATTGACAGGTGTGTATCATTAGGTGATTAATAGGCTGTTCATCTGATTGACAGGTTTGACTCAAAAGGTAATTAGTAGGCTGTTCTCCTGATTGACAGGCGAGACTATCCAGGTGTTTATTAGCTATTTTCATGATTGACAGGTGATGCATTTAGTTTCACACGGATACACCCGTAATCCGTGTCCTAATTCCCAGAAATCTGGCCACCGGCGTCATCGGAGTGGCAGTTTCTCTCGGCAGCCTCCTGGCGCCATTCCTGCTTTACATTGGCGAGACTGGCAATAGTTGGCTGGCTTTTCTGCCATTCCTGCTGATTGCTGGGCTGTTACTATGCGGCCTGCTGCTCACGCTAACTTTGCCACCTGTGCCGGACCGGCTGTTGGTTACGTTTGAAGACTTTGACAGCTTCTTGGCGGCGCCGGCGGCTGGTCGGCAGTGCTGCGGAGTCTTCTATTGCGGCGGGGCCGGCCCTCAAGTGGCGCCAATGGAAATTCCCATGGCGCCGACTGGTGGCGCCGGCGCTCAAGCGGCGCCAAACAAGCTCTGATTCAGTCAGCTATTAGTGACTGCTGAACCTGATTTTAACTAAATTTTCTTTGCTTCGTTCGGACCGACTTTAATCTATAATTTATAGTCTATATGAAAAGTTACTCCTAGCATCTTGAGTGGCATTTCATCATTTTTGTGGCATTTTGTGCTTTAAGAAGAATCTTTATAGAGCCTTTATATTGGATTTTTCAAAGTGCACGACGCCCTAGTAAACCATGGCTTCTGCTCCCGCCACCCTCTCCGACTTGCTTGCCTTTGCACGTCCTATACTGCACTGAGATTTCTACGAGTAGAGAACTTTGAAATTGAGCGTTTTTTTCGTTTTGATTTACTTGTAGTACTACCTGACAGAGAATCATTCGACGCTACGAGCTAAGATTGAAGCTTTCTTCTATTTATACATATAGTTTATACTATTCTATTATGTTGTTATATTATAAATGAATACATTCGCACAAGTTATTCAGATAACTGAAACTGTCTTTCTTTACGCTCAAGTTTACGTGTGGAAAGATGCAGATAGAATTTAGAGCCAATAAACTAGCCTTGTCTTTAAAAATACATTAATGTACTTGATGAGGACGCACTTTTTCCCAAATCCCGCGCTAGCACATGGGCTCTAAACTTACTTGCCTACTAACAGTGGGCAATGGGCATTTTTATCCTTTTTCTGCGAATTTTCATAGAATCTATACTAGATATAATGTCTGGTCATACTAGTAGTCATAATAACATAGGCGCAGCTTTTTGGGTCATAAATCATCGCTTTCAAAGTTGGTCTGACAGCCACCTGCGCCTCACTCAGTGTTGAAGCGGGCGCCAGATGGTCTGAGAGGATGCGGGCGGTAGCTTTTTTCTCATCATTTTGACAGGCCATCAAGATTTATGAGGTCAGAGCCCATTGTTCGTGTTCACTCAAGCGTGTGACAGCTTTGACAGCTATGCGTTTTACCCCTAAAAGTACTTTGGGATTAGCGATTAGCGATTTCTCTTCATTATCTTCACTTTCTATTTAATAAGAGCTTTCTAATGTATATTTTTTCATTAATTTCTGTCAATCCTACGCGAAAGGTCATAAATCATTTTGTTGCGATTTTGAGTGATTTATGGCCGCACCTGTCATCTTTTTACGACCCTGTGGGAACTGATAGGATCTATCGGTCACGTGATTCTGGGTAGCAACAAGCTTAGCCAATCAGAAAATTCGGCGCTCATTTTAACAAAACGGCTCAGCCAATCAGAATCGACGTGTTCCATTATAACAAACTGCGGTCCAGTTGGCGGCTATTTAAACCGGAGTTTTTGGCCCGCTCGGACTCAACTTTGGCTCGGGCCCAGCGCGCAACTTCTGGTTCCCGGAGCACGACCGTCGTTTCTTGATCCCCGGATTGCGACTTCCCCCATCATCATCAAGGACGAGTCCCCCGGTCATCAGCAGCGAACATCAAGTTAAGAGCATCACCTGCTAGCTAACAGCGAAGATTGTGACAGCATCATCCCGAGTCTACAGCTGCAGAGCATCGAGCCGATTCGGTCACTGTGGATTACCTGGTCTCCGGCTGTTGAGTTTCTGATTGGTTGGGTGAGAGGCAACCTAGACTTGCTTGATTGGGTGATCCCTTTTCTGTCCCCTGTTGCAGTAGCTGAATTAGGCGCACACTTTTGCTCATTTTGTTCAGTAGTGCTGTTGCTGAGGCAGAAATCATTCAATAATACTGCTAGTAGTCTGATACTCCAATTCAATCTGAAGTGTGAAGTGATTCAGGAGAAGGTTAAATCTAACAGTTATTTTTGTCGGTTTTATTTCTTTGTTCGCCGATGGCTCAGATGAGTAGCTAAGCTAGTAGGCGCCGGTCACAGTGGACCAATGGCAAGGCAGTTCTCAGTCGACCAATCTATCAAATCAGTGAGCAAAACTGCCAGAAGTGCAGAATCGGCGCCAGAGATGTACTTTGTGCACTCTAGGGTAGCCAAGCGGCTCGGGTAAATGAATCACGCGGTCTCTGAAGTTCGAGTTAGCCTATCATCAGCGCTATGAGAGGCTAGTTGGTGCGTTGAAGGCCAAAAGTACATATTTTCGTATTTAGCAATATAATAGTACATGTAGCTACCCCATAGTCTCGCCACTGCAAGAATCCCCTGCACAAGTCCCCTCTGTACCTGCATGGCCAATGCGATCTAGTCCCAGCAGTGTCCCTTATCATCGGCTATGACTTCGAGATTGACAGCAAAAAGACACTAGTTGGCAGGTAAGTGCAAAGCCCCTTCTAGTCGGAAGCCCGATTTCGAGAGTCCCGGTGTGGAGAGCCAGGGCGCACGGGCTGGTGGCAGCAAGTTAGTTGATCTGCGGATTAGCTAATTTCTACTTTCAAAATTCTCCCTGCTCGTCTCTCGCTGTCCCTCTCTTAGCTATAGGACCTAGACTGCTCGCCACACGATCAAGCTACCATGGGGCTGACCATCTGACAGGAGTGGGGGGCCAGGTCTCTAATTGATTTATTTCTGAGCCTGAGGCCCGAAGGCTTCCCTAACAAGGAGCCCGAAGGTCGAAACCCATCATACTTCTGTTTAACGCACTACTGAACTGAAAGTAGGTTACACGCAAATGGGATGAGTGGCTCATCTAGTAATTATAGTGCGAGCGTATCTGTGGCCTGGAGATTTGTTTGCCTAGAGTTTCACGATTCAATTCAGAGTATTGAATCGGTTAAATTAAATGTACATGTGTTTTTAATTACAATTCTCTCCGCTTGACGCTGATTGGCTAGGAGAACCCTAGCCCATACTGACACCCACCTCACTCCATTTTCCATTTCTTCTAGTCTTATCTTAATTCGGGGGTGGGCGAACAGAATTTACACTGAACATAAGAATGTAGAGTTCAGCCCTGACCCATGAATTGTCCATTCCTCCTAATTAAAAGCATATGACAGACCTGTGCCTAATTAACATTTACCCAACCAAATTGCACCAGTAGAAGTAAGTTTTTAGTTTGTAAAAAAACACTCATCATGACCCTAAACCTTGGCGCCATCATTGGCGGCGTCTCAGTGGCACTGTCGCTTGTCATTTTTCTCGCCTGTTTCCTAACGTCAGGCATCGGACCTCGCTGCTGCCACCGGCTGACCGAGAGGTGTCGCCGACAGCGCCTGAGACGACGGCGTCAATCGGCTGCTAATCAAGTCGTCTCGATCCAACGCCTGCGCCCGTTGAAAGGCGACGCGACGGAGGCCCTGACGTCGCCGTGCTTTGTGCAGCTGCCGGCTGCGCCTGACGCGGTTGGCGCCAAGTCGAAGCGCCCGATTGGCGGCAGTCAGCTGCTGTTTCGGCCAATCGGCGCCGGAGTCAAGTCGGCGCCGAATCCGCCCAGACCGGCACCCCTGTCAAGCCCGTGGCGCCATCGTCTGTCACCACCGCTGCCGCCGCCTCAGATGCAGTGCCTGTTCCAGATGCTGCCACAAGCGCAGCAGCCGCAATTAAAGACGCTTCCAGTCAGCCTTGGTAACGATGACGACAAGAACAAGAACGATGTCGGCTGGCAAAGCAAGGTTAGATTTCTCTATACGAGCGTTAAAGCATTATTTGTAAATAATATAAATAGAAATGTTTACATGAACAATTAAGTGATAAAGAGCAAGGAAACAGAAAATATATTAAAGAAGGGTGTGAGAAGATATGGATGTAGAAGAGTAATGCCGATGAAAACACTTTCCTATAGCTTCCCTTCCTAATAATTTACAGTTTAGTATTGCGCATGTTTACTAAATGATGGTCTTGAAGCTCTTGAGCGACTATAACAGAAATCTTACTCATATGCCCATCAACATTCTAGCCATCAGCCGCTAAGCCGCATCAGACTCAGCAACCCTCGGCAGCTATTCGATCAACGTCGCAGAACCAGCCGTTGCCCCTGCCACCAGCAGTGTACAGGCGCGGTCTCTCCACCATACAGCTGTCCCTGTCCACCATTAGGGACTGCAGCGCTAGCGGGCAGATACCGCCTGACTGCCTGTACGCTGGCCACGGCTCACCTTCCTCGCCAGCGTCTTCACACAAACCGTCATCACTGCCGCCACCTCCACCGCCACCACTGCCACCGGCACCGCCGCCGCCATCGCAGTTGAGCAGCGCGGCGACTGAGGACGCTTATTCAGCGTCAGCGGCAATGGAGACTGCAGTCAGTGCCAGCGCACCGACTCCCGCCGCCGCTGCTGCCACCGCGGTGTCGCTGCGGGTTCAGATTGGTTCCGCCTACGGCTCACTGCACCAGCCACCGGTCCGGCCGCTTCAACCGCTGCCGTTGAAGTTCTCCAAGCGATCCAACGCCTCGTCGTCCGAATGCCACGACTGGTCACCGCCAAGGCCGAGGCCTCCCGTTGGCGCTGCGGCCGCTGCCGCTGCAACCACAGCAGCCGCAGTTTGGGCATCGGAGGACGGTGACGTGACCGTCTTCGATCTGGAGGTGTCGTCAAGATCGACGGCAGGGCGCAACCGGGGCCGCCTGAATGAGGGCCTCATTGAAAGCGGCCATACTGACCAGTCCAGTAGCTTTTAGATTTTTGTCTAGACTATATTATTGCGGCGTATTGAATTAAAGAATTAGAAACGTTTCGGATCGTTTTAAACAAATTACATGAACAGAATTGTACAGATAAAACCAAGTTTTTCACGCAAAATTATATATAATACACTCGTACATGCATTCTAATCCATATCAAGCATACGTTGAGGCTGTTTAATAATTTGTACATGTATTATCCGTTTTCTAACGTTTCTAACGTCTAAATTTTTCTATGTGTTGGGCGGGCAGGGCGCCTTTTCTGCTCTAAATTTGCTCAAATAACTTTATAGCTTTAATAAGATTTACTAAAAGCGTAACAAAGTATGTTACATACACATAATGCACATAACACCGGCTTAAGCTGTTTTTTCCTTGTTTGATAAAGATGCAACAAGTTTATTGTAATTGCTTTTTTCCCAAAAATCTGTTGCTTATTAAAAAATCTACAAAATCGGAAATTATTTTACGTATTTTTTCTTCTAGCTCCAAAGGTTGTTTTAAAAGGACAACAATGCAAAGATAAGAAAGGTTTCATTTTAAGTTCCGGCAAACTTAAATATATTGCTTGTATCCGAACTTTAGGGTCAAAATTCTAAATCTGTAGTTTTTAAGTATTTTTTGTCGAATGAATAAAGTATCAAAACTTTAGATAACTTAACTTTATAACATAAAGTCTAATGGTATCACCATAAATTAAATTCTCCCCTCGTATTGAACTGTAATATTTACGACGTCGTTAAACTGCGATAACTTCACAGCGATGTACAAAACGCACTTTTTTAAGAATTGTTTTGTGGGCATTTTCATCTCACTGAAACAGCGAAAATTTGTCATTGCTAGCGTACCATTTTCATTAGTCAGTTAATTAGTCACTTTTTACTCCATCTGTCATGTTAGAAAAAAGAGAAGTACATTTTTAGTCTGTGTTTCAATTGGCATTATTCTGGAGTTTTGCACGTCGAGCGTTTGTATTTTGGTATGTTTATATTTTTCTGAAATTCTTTATATAGCCTATAGGCAAATAAAATTGGGGCTTTCTGTTCTGGTAATTTAACAATTGAATAAAGTTACTTACCAGATATTTTTGCGTCTTCGAAACTTAAACATAGGCCAAAATAGATAAGATTTTATTGTTTTTTATTAAAATGTGTTCTTATTATTATTATATAAGAATGTTTTCGTTAATGTTGAATTAAATGTTGTCAATTTCACTTTTATAAGCAAAAGAGTGCTGACAGTAGCCATGATTCAAATAAAACTATAAAATACATTTATAGTTCATACTTTTTTAAACCATACAAATTAGAATGAAAGTTACAGATTCTATAGACTAAAGATATAATAGAAATATTGGGGCTTAAGACATTTTGTAGAAATATATTTTTTAATCTGAAGCTTTAAAAGTAAAGTATTGACTTTTTTAAAATATAAATTAAAGTATGACTGGCTTTACATTATTGTGTCAATCAGTACTAACATAGTATGACAATATAAAGTGAAAAGTGCTCTACTGTTTTGTTTAATTTTGAATATAATACGACTGTCATATATTTGTTTGAAAATCTTTTGGAAATTTTCTGGTTTTAAACTCCTGTTAATATGTAAAGTTGAGTGAAAATTAATTCAGTACCATCGACATATCATTCTAAGTGGCATATCTCTTATACAATTGTTTTCATTCTTTTCAAAAATTCCTAATTCTAGCTATTTAAATTAATATTGCTAAAAATTAAATTGTATCAAGAGAATCAAGATTTAAATGTCATTTGTAAGGTATTCAGTGGAAAGTCAATTTTTCCAAAGCTATAACTCGCGTCATTTCACTTATGCAGGATCGCGCGTGAAAACGAAAAACAATGGCATTGGACAACTCGTTTATTGAGCTAACTGTGTAAATTTTCCGGCTTTATTTTTGTTTGCTTTCGACCGCACTCGCAACCCATTGGTTGTTCGGTACCTTAACGCACACCTGGTTGGCAACACGTTCTCCGGCACTGAGTGAGAGGTCATGTCGCATGAGTACGACTTAGTTTGGGAGCCGCAGGACACGGCGCCGCCTTCCGGTCACGGCGCCAACATGGACTGCTTTGGCGGCGCCAGCGCTGGTGGAAACGGCGGCGGCGGCGGCGTCGGCAGCAGCGGCGTCGGTGGCAGCGGCGGCGGTCCAGAGGACGGCATGGGCGGCATTGACCCGGAGTCCGGGCACAAGCACAGCTTCATTAAGAGAACTTTCCACCGGCCAACCTACTGCCATCACTGCGCCGAGATGCTCTGGGGCCTGCTGTCCCAGGGCTTCACCTGCAGCCTGTGCTCCTTCACCGTTCACGATCGCTGCCTGAAATCCGTGCTGTCACCGTGTACCTGCATAGCGCCTAATATGGTGCTACGGCCAGTCTCTCATTGTTGGAGCGAACCGGCGCATTTTAAACGCAAATTTTGCAACGTCTGTCGCAAACGTTTGGACGATTATCCTGCGGTGCGGTGCGAGAGTGAGTCACCCAGATAAATAAAATAACCCCGAATCCGCGTATATTTGAGCATCGAATTTTTCAGTGGGTCTCTTCTTCCCTTCAGATCCTTCAGTGGGTCTCTTTTTCCCTTCAGATCCTTCAGTGGGTGTCCTCTACCCTTCAGATCCTTCAGAGGGTCTCCTCTGCCCTTCAATCCTCCAGTGGGTGGCCTCTGCCCTTCAATCCTTCAGCGGGTGTCCACGGACTACTTAAGTAGAAGGACGCGACACGCGCGAAACGTGCAAATTTTATTGGAGGCCTGAATATTCAATTTTATGTAGCCAGACTCCGGAAACTCGCCGAAGTGTAGTTTTTTCACAGGATGCACATAACTTACTGGTAGTCCTTGTTGGTGTGAGATATGTAATGTATGATTAAAACGATGCAGAAACCTTAGAAATTAGTTTCAAGCGACGAGAACTAGCTTTTGTCTGGTGAGTTTCGAAGTGCGACACTATGGCATAAAATATGGCTGTTTACTTTTATATAGCACCTACTTTAAACGATGCTTCAGTATTACCCCGTTGATTGTCTCTGTGGAGCGAACCTTTAACCTGGGCATACGAAAAACATATCGCAGACGTACAGGTATAGATACCACTGGTTCTGTACCCATCGCATCGGATAAAAAGAGTCAAAAGACGAAATAAGACAAAGATTTAGAGAATAATAATTTTAAGTCTAAGTATTCAATTATGTTCTTTTGATATCATTTTATTATTATAGGCTTTTATCAAAATTAAGTAGTCCGTGCGGGTGTCCTCTGCCCTTCAATCCTTCAGTGGGTGTCCTCTGCCCTTCAATCCTTCAGTGGGTGTCCTCTGCCCTTCAATCCTTCAGTGGGTGTCCTCTGCCCTTCAATCCTTCAGTGGGTGTCCTCTGCCCTTCAATCCTTCAGTGGGTGTCCTCTGCCCTTCAATCCTTCAGTGGGTGGCCTCTGCCCTTCAATCCTTCAGTGGGTGGCCTCTGCCCTTCAATCCTTCAGTGGGTGTCCTCTGCCCTTCAATCCTTCAGTGGGTGGCCTCTGCTCTTCAATCCTTCAGTGGGTGGCCTCTGCCCTTCAATCCTTCAGTGGGTGGCCTCTGCCCTTCAATCCTTCAGTGGGTGGCCTCTGCTCTTCAATCCTTCAGTGGGTGTCCTCTGCCCTTCAATCCTTCAGTGGGTGTCCTCTGCCCTTCAATCCTTCAGTGGGTGGCCTCTGCCCTTCAATCCTTCAGTGGGTGTCCTCTGCCCTTCAATCCTTCAGTGGGTGTCCTCTGCCCTTCAATCCTTCAGTGGGTGGCCTCTGCTCTTCAATCCTTCAGTGGGTGCCCTCTGCCCTTCAATCCTTCAGTGGGTGCCCTCTGCCCTTCAATCCTTCAGTGGGTGTCCTATGCCCTTCAGGTCCTTCAGTGGGTCTCCTCTGCCCTTCAATCCTTCAGTGGGTCTCCTCTGCCCTTCAATCCTTCAGTGGGTGTCCTCTGCCCTTCAGGTCCTTCAGTGGGTCTCCTCTGCCCTTCAATCCTTCAGTGGGTGGCCTCTGCTCTTCAATCCTTCAGTGGGTGTCCTCTGCCCTTCAATCATTCAGTGGGTGCCCTCTGCCCTTCAATCCTTCAGTGGGTGTCCTATGCCCTTCAGGTCCTTCAGTGGGTCTCCTCTGCCCTTCAATCCTTCAGTGGGTGCCCTCTGCCCTTCAATCCTTCAGTGGGTGTCCTCTGCCCTTCAGGTCCTTCAGTGGGTCTCCTCTGCCCTTCAGGTCCTTCAGTGGGAGGCTCTAAAAACAGGAAAATCAAGTTTTATTCCCCCCTTCACCCGCCGCACCTGTAACCATTGGCAGTTTGCGAGTACTATTGCCACCTGGAGTGCCAGGATTTTGTCACAAACGACTGCAAAGAGTGCGCCACGTACGGCCCGGAGAGTCAGCAGGTAAACTCATGCACTTGCTCTAATGAGTCAATACAATCTTTAGGTTACACTACCTGTGAGTCCGTATCTCTGCAATCCTCGTCTGCATTTCACGTTTTAAGACGTCCCACTCGGCCAATATTTATAGGGTCAATTTTAGTGGCACAAATTCCAGGTGTGAATTGGATAGTTTTCACGATGTCTGGCTTTTTTCCAGCTGGGCCCAGCGCATCACTGGCGGGAGGGCAACCTGCCAGGCAACTCCAAATGCGCCGTCTGCAAGCGCACCTGCTGGAGCTCCGAGTGCCTCAGCGGCTACCGCTGCGAATGGTGCGGCCTCACCGCTCACGCCGGCTGCCATCGGGCCCTGCCGGCTGAGTGCAGCTTCGGCATCCTTGGCGAAATTGTGCTGCGGCCAAGTGCAGTCACCCTGCCCAGGACGGACATTCCGCTGGACAAGATTTACGGGCTCCAGCGCAGGAATACCTGTGAGTCCTGCACTGGCTATTGTGACGCAATCATCCCTTCCCATTCTCCCGAGTATCTTTCTTATTCTCCCCAGAGTCTTCCCCTTCTCTCCAGTGTCTTTCTATTCTCCCCAGAGTCTTCCCATTCTCCCTAATGTCTTCCCATTCCCTTCAGTATCTTTTCATTCTTTATGGAAGAATATGTAATATCTATTCTTCCCATACGATATTTTAAAAGTAGATTGTCCTCTGCAACGCTGTTTAATTTGAGCTACTAATTGTTAGTATTGCTAATTGTACTGATGATTTCTAAAGCTATTATACGAGTATTGTAATTTTTGTACGGATGTTCGTTTATGTATTATGCCGCGAGTGGTGGAGTCGGAAGTATCTTGTACATAAAGATCGGTGGTTTTGTGCCTGAGAGACTTGATTTTGGCACCTCTGAAACTCATTTTGGCGCTTCTTAGACTCATATTAGCACCTCTGAAACTCATTTTGGCGCTTCTTAGACTCATATTAGCACCTCTGAAACTCATTTTGGCGCTTCTTAGACTCATTTTGGCGCCTCTGGAACTCATTTTGGTGCCTCTGAGACTCATTTTGGCGCCTCTGAGACTCATTTTGGCGCCTCTGAGACTCATTTTGGCGCCACTAAGACTCATTTTGGCGCCTCTGAGACTCATTTTGGCGTCTCTGAGATTCATTTTGGCGCCTCTGAGACTCATTTTGGCGCCTCAAAGACTCATTTTGGCGTCTCTGAGACTCATTTTGGCGCCTCTGAGACTCATTTCGGTGCCTCCGAGACTCATTTTGGCGCCTCTGAGACTCATTTTGGCGCCACTAAGACTCATTTTGGCGCCTCTGAGACTCATTTTGGCGCCTCTGAGATTCATTTTGGCGCCTCTGAGACTCATTTTGGCGCCTCTGAGACTCATTTTGGCGTCTCTGAGATTCATTTTGGCGCCTCTGAGACTCATTTTGGCGCCTCAAAGACTCATTTTGGCGTCTCTGAGACTCATTTTGGCGCCACTAAGACTCATTTTGGCGCCTCAAAGACTCATTTTGGCGTCTCTGATAGCCATTTAAGGGCCTGAAGAAGATTTGTCTTCCTTATATCCCTAATGCCAACTAAAAGATCCCCATCTTCAATGATCGAGATGGAGAAATGGAGCTAACTAAAAGTACATTGTGCTTGCCGCCAATGGTGCCTGCATTGCCGTAACCCAATTAGTCATTGATGATTATGTAGTGCATTGCTCATGCACCAGCTGCTGGACAGTGTCTCTTGACTGACAGGCCTTGGTTATAGAAATTTCATATTTCCTTTTTAACCAATCTCTCTAGTTGATAAACTTAATTTGTATGTACACTAGCTGCACACCTATTTTTGCTTAATCTGTTCAATATTTTGTTCACCCTATGATTTTTTATTGCAGCCGCTCTGCCGGGTAATATTCGATTCTATTTAGCGTTACTGACTTCCGTTTAATTTCAATACCAGTTGAATTCGTCACATAACTGTTGTTCTGTTGCGCACTGACGACCACATTGCCTTTTTTGTCTCTTCTTTGTGTGTTCTTATTGCTGTTCATCTGCACTTTTTTAAAACAACATTGGCCTGGACTAGCGGATTGTTCAGCTGGAATTAGCAGCTGACTCGCGCGCTGCGACCCTTCACAGCTGATTCACCTGGATTAGCAAGTGATTCGCCTGGATTAGCAAGTGATTCACCTGGATTAGCAAGTGATTCACCTGGATTAGCAAGTGATTCACCTGGATTAGCAAGTGATTCACCTGGATTAGCAAGTGATTCACCTGGATTAGCAAGTGATTCACCTGGATTAGCAAGTGATTCACCTAGATTAGCAAGTGATTCACCTGGATTAGCAAGTGATTCACCTGGATTAGCAAGTGATTCACCTGGATTAGCAAGTGATTCACCTGGATTAGCAAGTGATTCACCTGGATTAGCAAGTGATTCACCTGGATTAGGAATTGACCCACCTGGATTAGCAAGTGATTGTAATATAATTGAATAAATGGATTTAATTAATCACCAAGATTAACTTTCTACAGCTATGCTCAATTGCTTTTTCTTTATCCATGTTTATTCGCTCCCGTCTCTCTAATCCTCCTCTTCTGACGCACCATTATATGCATAGAAATCTAGTTGGACTGTTGTTCGCGTGTCCTTAAACTACAAATTTGTATCGCTTTTCATTCACCATGAAGGTTGGCATCATCTCTATCTGAACTGTATGCCTTTTACTACGGAAATGTTTACTGTCCAGAAGTTTCACCGTCAATGACTAATTAGATTTGAAAGAATCCGAGCCTCCGAGCAAAAGACAGAGACAGGCCTCTCTTAGAAATTGCTAGCAAGTGTTTAGTGTGCGTTTTTATAAGTTTCGCTGACTGTGGAAAACTTCCGGAAATGCGCAAGCGCTAAAGGGCGCCTGTGTGTGGTCTTTATTGGCAGCTCACGTTTCTTATTAAATAATGTCGCTTTTAGAAGCAGACTGGATTCAGAGGAAGATTTTTGAGAAAGAAGAGGCAGATTCTTGGAAGAAGAGGCAGATTCTTGAAAAAAAGGAGGCATATTTGATGGATTTTTAAGTGGCAGATTAGAGAAGAGAGCAGTGGCAGATTTGAGTAGAAGAGAGCAGTGGCAGATTTGAGTAGAAGAGAGCAGTGGCAGATTTGAGTAGAAGAGAGCAGTGGCAGATTTGAGTAGAAGAGAGCAGTGGCAGATTTGAGAAGGGAGAGAGAGCAGTGGCAGATTTGAGTAGAAGAGAGCAGTGGCAGATTTGAGTAGAAGAGAGCAGTGGCAGATTTGAGTAGAAGAGAGCAGTGGCAGATTTGAGTAGAAGAGAGCAGTGGCAGATTTGAGAAGGGAGAGAGAGCAGTGGCAGATTTGAGAAGAGAGCAGTGGCAGATTTGATAAGAGAGAGAGCAGTGACAGATTTGAGAAGAGAGAGAGCAGTGGCAGATTTGATAAGAGAGAGAGCAGTGGCAGATTTGAGAAGAGAGCAGTGGCAGATTTGAGAAGAGAGAGAGCAGTGGCAGATTTGAGTAGAAGAGAGCAGTGGCAGATTTGAGAAGAGAGCAGTGGCAGATTTGAGTAGAAGAGAGCAGTGGCAGATTTGAGTAGAAGAGAGCAGTGACAGATTTGATAAGAGAGAGAGCAGTGGCAGATTTGAGAAGAGAGCAGTGACAGATTTGATAAGAGAGAGAGCAGTGACAGATTTGATAAGAGAGAGAGCAGTGACAGATTTGATAAGAGAGAGAGCAGTGACAGATTTGATAAGAGAGAGAGCAGTGACAGATTTGATAAGAGAGAGCAGTGACAGATTTGATAAGAGAGAGAGCAGTGACAGAGTTGATAAGAGAGAGCAGTGACAGATTTGATAAGAGAGAGAGCAGTGACAGATTTGATAAGAGAGAGAGCAGTGACAGATTTGAGAAGAGAGCAGTGACAGATTTGATAAGAGAGAGAGCAGTGACAGATTTGATAAGAGAGAGAGCAGTGACAGATTTGAGAAGAGAGAGAGCAGTGACAGATTTGATAAGAGAGAGAGCAGTGACAGAGTTGATAAGAGAGAGCAGTGACAGATTTGAGAAGAGAGCAGTGGCAGATTTGAGAAGAGAGCAGTGACAGATTTGAGAAGAGAGCAGTGGCAGATTTGAGAAGAGAGCAGTGGCAGATTTGAGAAGAGAGCAGTGGCAGATTTGAGTAGAAGAGAGCAGTGGCAGATTTGAGTAGAAGAGAGCAGTGACAGATTTGATAAGAGAGAGAGCAGTGACAGATTTGATAAGAGAGAGCAGTGACAGATTTGATAAGAGAGAGAGCAGTGACAGATTTGATAAGAGAGAGAGCAGTGACAGAGTTGATAAGAGAGAGCAGTGACAGATTTGAGAAGAGAGCAGTGGCAGATTTGAGAAGAGAGCAGTGACAGATTTGAGAAGAGAGCAGTGGCAGATTTGAGAAGAGAGCAGTGGCAGATTTGAGAAGAGAGCAGTGGCAGATTTGAGTAGAAGAGAGCAGTGGCAGATTTGAGTAGAAGAGAGCAGTGACAGATTTGATAAGAGAGAGAGCAGTGACAGATTTGATAAGAGAGAGAGCAGTGACAGATTTGAGAAGAGAGAGAGCAGTGACAGATTTGATAAGAGAGAGAGCAGTGACAGATTTGATAAGAGAGAGCAGTGACAGATTTGATAAGAGAGAGAGCAGTGACAGAGTTGATAAGAGAGAGCAGTGACAGAGTTGATAAGAGAGAGCAGTGACAGATTTGATAAGAGAGAGCAGTGGCAGATTTGAGTAGAAGAGAGCAGTGGCAGATTTGAGTCGAAGAGAGCAGTGGCAGATTTGAGAAGAGAGCAGTGACAGATTTGATAAGAGAGAGAGCAGTGACATATTTGAGAAGAGAGCAGTGACAGATTTGAGAAGAGAGAGAGCAGTGACAGATTTGATAAGAGAGAGAGCAGTGACAGATTTGATAAGAGAGAGAGCAGTGACAGATTTGATAAGAGAGAGAGCAGTGACAGATTTGAGAAGATCAGTGACAGATTTGAGAAGAGAGAGAGCAGTGACAGATTTGATAAGAGAGAGAGCAGTGACAGATTTGAGAAGAGAGCAGTGACAGATTTGAGAAGAGAGAGAGCAGTGACAGATTTGATAAGAGAGAGAGCAGTGACAGATTTGATAAGAGAGAGAGCAGTGACAGATTTGATAAGAGAGAGAGCAGTGACAGATTTGAGAAGATCAGTGACAGATTTGATAAGAGAGAGAGCAGTGACAGATTTGATAAGAGAGAGAGCAGTGACAGATTTGATAAGAGAGAGCAGTGACAGATTTGATAAGAGAGAGAGAGCAGTGACAGAGTTGATAAGAGAGAGCAGTGACAGATTTGAGAAGAGAGCAGTGACAGATTTGAGAAGAGAGCAGTGACAGATTTGAGAAGAGAGAGAGCAGTGACAGATTTGATAAGAGAGAGAGCAGTGACAGATTTGAGAAGAGAGCAGTGACAGATTTGATAAGAGAGAGAGCAGTGGCAGATTTGATAAGAGAGAGCAGTGACAGAGTTGATAAGAGAGAGCAGTGACAGAGTTGATAAGAGAGAGCAGTGACAGATTTGATAAGAGAGAGAGCAGTGGCAGATTTGATAAGAGAGAGCAGTGACAGAGTTGATAAGAGAGAGAGCAGTGACAGATTTGATAAGAGAGAGCAGTGACAGATTTGATAAGAGAGAGAGCAGTGACAGATTTGATAAGAGAGAGAGCAGTGACAGATTTGAGAAGAGAGAGAGCAGTGGCAGATTTGAGAAGAGAGAGAGCAGCGGCAGATTTGAGAAGAGAGAGAGCAGTGGCAGATTTGATAAGAGAGAGAGCAGTGGCAGATTTGAGAAGAGAGAGAGAGCAGTGGCAGATTTGAGAAGAGAGAGAGCAGTGGCAGATTTGAGAAGAGAGAGAGCAGCGGCAGATTTGAGAAGAGAGAGAGCAGTGGCAGATTTGATAAGAGAGAGAGCAGTGGCAGATTTGAGAAGAGAGAGAGCAGTGGCAGATTTGAGAAGAGAGAGAGCAGTGGCAGATTTTGAAACAAAATGAGACAAGAAATTGGCGGATTCACTGAAATAGCTCGTAATTTACAACAAAACACTGGAGTAGCAACATGAAATATTGTTCACTCTCAGCCTTTGCCGTTGTTTCTCAGCAATTGCACTACAGTTCGGCCCTATGGCTGTGCTATAGAATGTCTATTTTGGATAATTTTCACAGCCACCAACTCCCCCCCCGCTGCGCAGCCCGCACCATCAGCGAGGACTGGTCCAGCAGCGGCGGCGATTCAACGCGGGATGAAGCGGCGGCGGTTGCCAACCAGGCCAGCGGCTACCAGGACCGTCGCAGTCCCAAGGATCGCCAGGAGGTCAACGAGGACCTGGTGAAGATCTACGACGGCAACGGGGCGGCGCAGCGCAAGCAGTACCGGATTGTGTCCATACAGCGGGGCACCACTCTCGCCCAGCTGACGGAGTGCGCCCTGAGAGTCTACCACGTCCTGGATGATGCCCGACTGTACACCCTGGTTGAGCTGAACGAACGCGACGGATCCGAGCGTCGGCTGGACGAATCCGCGCCATTGAAGCAGCAGTTCCGATTCGATAGCCGGCGCCCGGCTGTTGTACTGCGTTACAGGGAGAAGGACGCTAATAGGGCCTCCATCCGGGTGTACCCCACCGGCCTGCAGTACTTTGCCAGAGTGCCCACCAACTTCAAGTGAGTTGGATCCCCGTCTGAATTCCGATCCTGTATTCATGATCCTTGAATCCATGATCCTTGAATCCATGATCCTTGAATCCCTAATCCCAAATCCCTGATCTTGAATCCCTGATCCTTGAATCCCTGATCCGGAGTCCCTGATCCTAAACCCCTGATCTTTGAGTCCCTAATCCCGAGTCCCTGATCCTGAATCCCTGATCCTTGAATCCCTGATCCTTGAATCCCTGATCCTGAACACCTGATCCTTGAATCCCTGATCCCAAATCACAGATTCTGAATCCCTGATCCTGAACCCCTGATCCCGAATCCCTGATCCTTGAATCCCTGATCCCGAATCTCTGATCCTTGAATTCCTGATACTGAATCCCTGATTCTTGAATCCCTGATCCTTGAATCCCTGATCCCGAATCTCTGATCCTTGAATTCCTGATACTGAATCCCTGATTCTTGAATCCCTGATTCTTGAATCCCTGATCCTTGAATCCCTGATACTGAATCCCTGATTCTTGAATCCCTGATTCTTGAATCCCTGATCCTTGAATCCCTGATCCTTGAATCCCTGATCCTTGAATCCCTGATCCTTGAATCCCTGATCCCGAATCCCTGACTCTTGAATCCCTGGTCCTGAATCCCGCTTTTAATTCCCAGTTCTAAATCCCGAATTTTAATCCCGAATGTTAATCTTCTCCGTGCGAGGCTTGTGTAACCCTATTTTAATATTCTACAAATCTCTAAGAAAACTGGTTTGTTTCCTTGGCAAAGCTACGAAGATATTCATTCGTCGTACCACCCTCCAAGTCCCAGCGAGATTTAGCGCTGTCGAAATGATGATGAAGAAGGGGACGGGTGCAAAGTCTAGGGGAGAGCGGTTCGTTTCACACTTGACTGCGCCGCTTTGCCTTGAAGCTGGAGTTGGTTGCGATGAATGATCTCCCTGCCACTGCTGGGAGCGGGGGAACTAAAAATAACTTTTTATACATAATATTTGTCTCCATGGATGACTGACGACTACACAGAAATTGATGCACTTTGCTTGTTCCTCTAGCTGCTTATCGGGTGGGAGAGTTTTTTTTTGGTTTGAAACTATAATAAATACGGCGTGACGGCTCCCTGAGACATCAGAACTGCTTGAAGGGCTCACCAAGACGCAAGAGATGGCGTGACCAGGCTCCCTAAGGACACCAAAAATAGTGTGACGATCTCCCTAAGGACACCAAAAATAGTGTGACGAGCTCCCTAAGGACACCAAAAATAGTGTGACGATCTCCCTAAGGACACCAAAAATAGTGTGACGAGCTCCCTAAGGACACCAAAAATAGTGTGACGATCTCCCTAAGGACACCAAAAATAGTGTGACAAGCTCCCTAAGGACACCAAAAATAGTGTGACGGGCTCCCTAAAGACACGTGACGGGCTCCCTAAGGACACCAAAAATAGTGTGACGAGCTCCCTAAGGACACCAAAAATAGTGTGACGAGCTCCCTAAGGACACCAAAAATAGTGTGACGGGCTCCCTAAGGACACCAAAAATAGTGTGACGAGCTCCCTAAGGACACCAAAAATAGTGTGATGAGCTCCCTAAGGACACCAAAAATAGTGTGACGGGCTCCCTAAGGACACCAAAAATAGTGTGACGGGCTCCCTAAAGACACGTGACGGGCTCCCTAAGGACACCAAAAATAGTGTGATGAGCTCCCTAAGGACACCAAAAATAGTGTGACGAGCTCCCTAAGGACACCAAAAATAGTGTGACGGGCTCCCTAAGGACACCAGAAATGGCTTAAGTGTATCTAAGGAACCTGATGTCCCTGTGTGCTTCATCTCATTGTATTTCTATTTTCTTAAAAGTACCAATCTTAACCCTATCTGAAAAGCAGATACGTGACGGTAACCAAGGAGACCACAGCCCAGGAGACCATAGTCTACGCATTGAAAAAGTTCGGCGTGGAACAGCTGGACGCTAGCCAGTTGGACCTGGTTGAAGTCAGCTTGGACAAGCAGGTGTCTGAGCGGACTCTGGCCAGAGACGAGAAACCGCTGCAGCTGTTGCACTCGGTCAGGCGGGAATCAGTGCGCCAGTACATGCTGACCAGGTTCTACATACAGCCGGTCATTGATCCGCGCTATACGGGACTGGCGCTTTACGTCGGCAATCTGAAGACCGGCATGTCGCAACGGGTGTATGAGAAGATACTGATGGAGAAACTGGGCTCCGGTGAGCCGCGGGATAATGGGATAATGGGAGTGGGATATTGGGATAATAAGAGTGGGATAATGGGAGTGGGATATTGAGATAGTGGGATATTGGGATAGTGGTAGTGGGATATTGGGATAGTGGAAGTGGGATAATAGGAGGGGGATACCTAAGGACACCACTCCTATTAGGGATGATAGGAATAATAGGAATAATGGGATAATAGGAGTGGGATATTAGGATAGTGGGAGTGGAATATTGGGATAATAGGTGTAGGATATTGGGATTAGTGGGAGTGAGTGAGATAATGGGAAGGGGGTAATGGGATAATAGAAGTGAGATATTGGGATAGTGGGAGTGGGATATTGGGATAGTGGGAGTGGAATATTGGGATAATAGGTGTAGGATATTGGGATTAGTGGGAGTGAGTGAGATAATGGGAGGGGGATAATGGGATAATAGAAGTGAGATATTGGGATAGTGGGAGTGGGATATTGGGATAGTGGGAGTGGGATATTGGGATAGTGGGAGTGGGATATTGGGATAATAGGAGTGGGATATTGGGATAGTGGGAGTGGGATATTGGGATAATAGGTGTAGGATATTGGGATTAGTGGGAGTGAGTGAGATAATGGGAGGGGGATAATGGGATAATAGAAGTGAGATATTGGGATAGTGGGAGTGGGATATTGGGATAGTGGGAGTGGGATATTGGGATAGTGGAGTGGGATATTGGGATAATAGGAGTGGGATATTGGGATAGTGGGAGTAGGATATTGGGAAAGTGAGAGTGGGATAATGGGAAAATGGGAGGGTGATAATGGGATAATGAGAGTAGGATATTGGGATTGTGAGAGTGGGATACTCGTAATGGGATAGTGGGAGGGGGATAATGGGATAAGAGCGGGATATTGGGATAATGGGAGTGGGATAATGGGAGTGGGATAATGGGAGTGGGATAATGGGAGTGGGATATTGGGATAATAGGAGTAGGAAAATAGAATAATGGCAGTTGAAAATTGGAATAATTGAATGGGATAATGGGATAAGGGTGTGTGATAATTTGAGTGGGATTAGGCATGATGGCAGAGCCCGCGTAGATGAAATATTAGGAGTGAGATTTCAGAAGTGAGATCATGTAATTATTTTGAGTTCAGGAGCGAATGCTGTTATTTTAATAGACCAAAGTATAGTACACTTGTACCTACAGCTGCCCTCATCCCCATGTTGAGCAGGGGAGAGGCAAGGGCAGCCCGAGTTTCTCTGCATTTTGCTCTCTGCTCGCCCAGCCTTCCCCCGGCCAAGGGACAGGTGGAAAAGCTGGCCCATTTTCCCACTCTCCCCGCTCCCCGATCCCCAATCGTCCCAACCCCACCCCTTCCTAAGCCAGCAGCCCAAATCCAGCGCCCCGTGTCGTAAGCTAGTCGTGCGCGTCTCACGAACCTCGCCGTTGTTTCAACTACTCCTAATTTTTTATATTCCCTGCGTACTTTTATTTCTAGGAAATACAGACAATATAATCTGTCTGAAAAGCCATCGTTACAGGCAAGGCATCGTCTGTTCTGTCTCCCTTTTTGTCTCAGTTTTTCCTCAGTTGTTGACGTGCCAGAGTTTGCTAATTCTCGGTTTGTTGCGCAGCTAAGAGAGAATCTCCCAGGCGTGAAAAAAGAAGCAGATAAATTTTCTAGTTTCTTACTTTTCTGATGGCTACTCGTAGTGCCTGCTTCGTTGCCTCTTCTCCTTCTCCAGCTTCCCAGTGTGCCTCCCTGTGACTCTCCATCTTTCTCTCTTCAGTGTTCGAACCGAACCGGCAGCTTTTTCTAGCCACAATCTAATTTCCTTTTCTTCCCTGCTGCCGCTGCCCTCCCCACCGTTCGAATAGAAAATACATTCCTTGCCAGTCTCGTTCTTGTAACTAAGTTGGTCGACTCTTTAGAAATCATAAAATATTGTTAGTTAATAGAGTTTTACAAAGCTCGATACTTTATGTCAAAGGAAAGTCTCCATGCACTCGAAACGCGGTGCTATTTTAACATACGCCGCTTTTAGTTCGTTAATATTATTAATCTTGTGAACTTATTGAGCTGGTGAACTTATTGAGCTGGTGAACTTATTGATCTTGTGAACTTATTGAGCTGGTGAACTTATTGAGCTGGTGAACTTATTGATCTTGTGAACTTATTGAGCTGGTGAACTTATTGAGCTGGTGAACTTATTGATCTTGTGAACTTATTGAGCTGGTGAACTTATTGAGCTGGTGAACTTATTTATCTTGTGAACTTATTGAGCTGGTGAACTTAATGAGCTTGTGAACTTATTGATCTTGTGAACTAATTGAGCTTGTGAACTAATTGATCTTGTGAGCTTCTCGAGCTTGTGGAAAATGACCCTGTATTGAACAGTCACGCAGAAAATAATGTACTGATTGTATGGGGGGTCTTAATGCGAGGACTTTCTTGTCACTTCGTCGAATCATCACACTGCTGTCACTTTCAAAGTTCGCCACCAGAGCCTATCGTGTTCGTGACCTTGTAGCTCAACTGTCAGCAATTCGATCGCACCTGCATGGCTAATCATTGCTACATGCATGTTGCGGCGCTTTCGTGACAATGCAGCCGCGCCCACTCTCAAAGTCTAAGCAAGTCAGCGTGTGTCCGCGCCATCTCGCGACTCTCTTCTGCTACCAATACACCCTGCGTGAGCGGAAGCAGCCCGGGTTCGATTCCGCTGTACAGTGTACACCCTGCGTGAGCGGAATCAGCCCGGGTTCGATTCCGCTGTACAGTGTACACCCTGCGTGAGCGGAATCAGCCCGGGTTCGATTCCGCTGTACAGTGTACACCCTGTGTGAGCAGAATCAGCCCGGGTTCGATTCCGCTGTACAGTGTACACCCTGCGTGAGCAGAATCAGCCCGGGTTCGATTCCGATGTACAGTGTACACCCTGTGTGAGCAGAATCAGCCCGGGTTCGATTCCGCTGTACAGTGTACACCCTGTGTGAGCAGAATCAGCCCGGGTTCGATTCCGATGTACAGTGTACACCCTGCGTGAGCGGAATCAGCCCGGGTTCGATTCCGCTGTACAGTGTACACCCTGTGTGAGCAGAATCAGCCCGGGTTCGATTCCGCTGTACAGTGTACACCCTGCGTGAGCAGAATCAGCCCGGGTTCGATTCCGATGTACAGTGTACACCCTGTGTGAGCAGAATCAGCCCGGGTTCGATTACGCTGTCCAGCAATGGCTGCTGCATGAATGTCACGCTTTGATTAACGGCAGCCCTACAAAGCTGCGTCTTCCCCGCGGACTCGGAGCCACTGCGAATGCAGGCATTACCGATAATTCCAATCAGGGCGTGCCTGTCGCACTGCCAGGCGCGCACGGGGCGGAGCTAAACTGGGTGGGTGGATGGGCAGTAGAGCAGAAAATCGATTGTCAATAAGACTTTTTAGCCTCTTTTTTTAACAAAAAAAGACGAATCGAGAGACAGAGAGACGCGCCCAGTCATTTTCTTTATTAACTCCTTCATTATTTGCTACCCATGCTGCGCTTTCTTATTCTTAGCCGTCTAATTCTCTTCTCTGTTTTTCATTCTGCCATTCAAACTGCACTTTTGCCGGTTTTATTATTCAGTTCCGAGCGAGCAGCAGGCGCGTCCGGGATATTCGTGCCCCGCTTCTCAGTTCTTCATTTTCTCTATCCCGCGCCTCTCCTGGCTGGCTTCATTTAGTCTTTTTCTCTCTCTGGCTTTTTGTCTTAGAACACCCCTTCCTCCCTCCGTCTGTAGCTTTCTTCAGTCTGAGCTCTCTCTTTTCAGATTCTCATCTTCTATAAGGCTGAAAACTGACAGACCACCCCCCCCCCGCGGATTAAGGCCGCGAGACTACTTTCTTCTAGTAGGGCTCCGCCTTTTGCCGTCTTGCCCTTCGCTTTTCATTCAAGTCCTTCTTACTGAAGCAATTCGCTTAAACTCCCCCCCCCCTACTTCTAGTCAGCTAAGCGTCTTGAGTCTGTGTAGTCACTTGGTTCATTCTCACACTAGAGTTTTTGGAGGGCTCTCTAAAAAGTCATCAATTGTATTGCAACATAAGTAGGTTGAGGTAATTCTAAGAGAAATATTACTGCCCAAGCTTGGAAATTAATAGTAAATAAAAATCACTCACAAAATTAGACGCTCTCAGTTTCTTATCAGCTCGCCAATCGATTTCTTTACTCTATGCTCGTGAATCATCTCACTCAACCAGGGTCAGCAATGAGGCAACCACCTCACTCCGAGGGAGGGTTAGAATTGAGGCAACCACCTCACTCCATGTTAGGGTTAGAATTGAGGCAACCACCTCACTTCGTGTTAGGGTTAGAATTGAGGCAACCACCTCACTCCGTGTTAGGGTCAGAAATGAGGCAACCATCCCACTCCGTGTTGGGTTTAGAAATGAGGCAACCACCCCACTCCGTGTTGGGTTTAGAAATGAGGCAACCACCCCACTCCGTGTTAGGGTTAGAAATAAAGCAACCACCTCACTCCGTGTTAGGGTTAGAAATCAAGCAACCACCCCACTCCGTGTTAGGGTTAGAAATAAAGCAACCACCCACTCCGTGTTAGGGTTAGAAATAAAGCAACCACCCCACTCCGTGTTAGGGTTAGAAATAAAGCAACCACCCCACTCCGTGTTAGGGTTAGAAATGAGGCAACCATCCCACTCCGTGTTGGGTTTAGAAATGAGGCAACCACCTCACTCCGCGTTAGGGTTAGAAATAAAGCAACCACCCCACTCCGTGTTAGGGTTAGAAATAAAGCAACCACCCCACTCCGTGTTAGGGTTAGAAATAAAGCAACCACCCCACTCCGTGTTAGGGTTAGAAATGAGGCAACCATCCCACTCCGTGTTAGGGTTAGAAATGAGGCAACCACCCCACTCCGTGTTGGGTTTAGAAATGAGGCAACCACCTCACTCCGCGTTAGGGTTAGAAATAAAGCAACCACCTCACTCCGTGTTAGGGTTAGTACTCGTAATAAAGCAACCACCTCACTCTGTGCGAGGGTTAGAAATGAGGCAGCCACCTCACTCCGTGGGGGTAGACCCGGATTTACTAGCTAATTTCACTGACAAACAAAAATCACCTGCTTCACTTCAGAAGTTTACTAATTGCATAATTTTATGTTTTAAAACATCCAATTAATATTTCACCCGTGCATTTACATAATCTTTCATCCGCAGAGAACAAATGGGACTCAATCGACGTAATCTACTACGAGTACGGCGCCATGGTGTTGGTCTATAAGAACCCGCGCCGCCTACAGCAGGCCTACAATAGCTTGCGCGATCAATGGTTCGACGATAAGCCAATGTTGGTGCTGCTGCTGCCCCAGCTTCACCCGGAGATGATACCGGACGGCACCACCCCAGTGCTGGTGCTGGTTAACGTGAAGAGCGGCGGCTGTCAGGGCATCGAGCTGGTCACAGCGTTTCGCAAGCTGCTTAATCCGCACCAGGTGTTCAATTTGGACTACGGCGGTCCCCTGCCAGGCCTCTACGTGTTCCGACAGGTGTCTTATTATAAAATCCTGGTGTGCGGCGGCGACGGCACGGTTGGCTGGGCCCTCAGCTGCCTGGACAACGTCGGCCCGGATGCCAAGTGCAACTATCCGCCTATGGCCATCGTGCCTCTGGGCACCGGCAACGATCTGTCCCGGGTGCTGCGCTGGGGCTCCGGCTACTCCGGCCAGGAGTATCCGCTAAACATACTCAGGGACGTGGCCGAGGCGGAGGTGGTGACGCTGGACAGGTGAGATAAATGGCCGGCCAATGCGTCATTCTTTGCAGCATTCATTTCGGAAGTTTGACTTGTCAGCGGATGTTAGACTGGGTTGAAGGAAATTTCGTCCGTGATGTCTTTTTCTTCTATTTTTTTCTATATACTAATTGTGAGATGTCTCTGGCTGTCTGTGTGATGGATTTTTTAAAAAACAGCTCAACCGATTTTCACCAAATTTGCACTATTCTATCACAAATTGTCAGCAATCGGTATGGTTAAAATTATTAGTGTCTACGCCATTTCTAAGTACAGTTCAATAAAAAAACTGTATTTTTACTATCTAAATATGTATGTTTCTGGCAGTCAGGGCTCAATACGAGTATGTCTATGGCCATAGACTAAACTTCAATTCAATTTCTTGAGCTGATGCTACGAGCTATAAATAATTAAATACGAGTGCACTTTAAAAGTATTGAATTATTGCGCCACTATATATATAGTATATGCAGGGGAGAGAAAAATGCTCAGTGGCTGCATGCTGTTGGGGGGATGCTTGCTACGTCTGTTGGATGCTTGCTACGTCTGTTGGATGCTTGCTACGTCTGTTGGATGTTTGCTACGTCTGTTGGATGCTTGCTACGTCTGTTGGATGCTTGCTACGTCTGTTGGATGCTTGCTACGTCTGTTGGATGCTTGCTACGTCTGTTGGATGCTTGCTACGTCTGTTGGATGCTTGCTACGTCTGTTGGATGCTTGCTGTCTGGGGGATGCTTGCTGTCTGGGGGATGCTTGCTGTCTGGGGGATTGCTTGCTACATTAAATCAGTATTAAAATTATTAAATTCTTTCTTTGCTCCCCAATGGGGGGCGTAGATTGCTAGTAGAGACTATTGATTGACTGAGATGTCTATGGTGTAAGCTTTTATGCTATCGTTCAGTGCGCGGCGTTGCTTTCATTTCAATTAAATATATGTATAATACAATCGAGCGCCTCTTAAGCGCATCTAAAGCCAACTCGGCCTTCGCTAACAGTCCGAATGTGTCAGAAAGTGTCCGAAAATGTCCGAGGGTGTCCGAAAGTGTCCGAAAGTGTCTGAAAGTGTCCAAAAGTGGACGAAGAGATTATCTAGACGATCGGAATCATTAAGAATCTTTGCTTTCCTTAAATAGTTTGTTTTGCTCGAATTGACTGTTTCTACATTCATTTTAAACAACTTGCAATATTTTCGGGGCCAAAAATATCATAGGGGACCCATTTGACTGGGCTGACTGGGTCTTGTCTACGTTGCTCAGGGGTTCAGCGAAATTGGGCACGATAGATGAGATGCCTTCAGGAGCGTAGCGGAAGAACTCGGAGAGCCGCCTTGCTGGGTGGTTAATCCCTCTTCTCCGTATTTTTCAGTCCACTAAAAACAGTCGCAAGCTGTTGTTTCAGTTTCGCGTATGTATTCAATATAGTACGCGTATGCACTACTATGACGGGGCCAGGGTTCGGTTTTCTCTTCCTCACGGTGGGGGGGGGGGCGGCGGCCGAAGGACAGCTCGTGAGCCGTGAGAGGCAGGGTTTTAGTTCGTGAGAGGAGTGTTTTAGGGCGGTGAGAGGCAGGCGGTGACAGCGGGGCAGCGGGGGCGGTGGCAGCAGCGGCGGAAGGTGGAGGGGGAGGGGATCTCGGGCTATGCTCCGTCTCCCGTGCGTGTGTCTGTGCGCTTGTGTGGCTGCTCCTCCAACTGCTCTAACCTATTTACATGTATACATATTTATGTATGTGTATGTGTTTGATTTTTTGGTTCTCTATACTGGCTTTATGTCTGCGCGTATCTTGCCTGGGCGGTGTACTTCTACTGTAGAAATTTCTTGTGCAGCCGCTCCTCATAGGATTTTAAAATCCTTTCGCCTTTGCGTAAGATCTATCTTATTACATTACAACTGAGGATACTAAATTAAATACTAAAGTCTCTATAGATTTCTAAAATTTGATAGTTGATGAAAGTCAATGAGAAGTCACTGAGAGGTACTAACCGCGGCCGATTGAGCTTAACTTGCGCAGCCTAGGCGGTAAATGCAATTGCTTGTTGGGCCGACCGGGAACCTTCTGTGTGCTGTGCGCTTGCGTGTGAAGATTAATTAATTGTCCTCCTCTGTCTAATTAGAGATTACTAATATAGTGCTTAGTTAGCTAAAAGTTCTGCCTGTGCAGTTCTAAAAATAGACACCGCTTGTACAGAAATCTGGACTAGGTTTATATTCCTCCGTCAATTATCACCGCAGATGGACGGTGATCTTCCACCCGGAGGAGAAGGAGAAGGACGAGACCAAAGTGCAGCTGCAATACGAAAGCAACGCCGCCAACACAAACGAGGACAATGCTAGCATATTCGTTATGAATAATTACTTCGGCATCGGTGAGCTGCGGGGGCGTCCGGAATTGGTTCACTCCCTATGAGTGAGGATTAGGAGGGCAGTTCACTCCCTATAAGTGAGGATTAGGAGGGCAGTTCACTCCCTATAAGTGAGGATTAGGAGGGCAGTTCACTCCCTATAAGTGAGGATTAGAAGGGCAGTTCACTCCCTATAAGTGAGGATTAGGAGGGCAGTTCACTCCCTATAAGTGAGGATTAGGAGGGCAGTTCACTCCCTATAAGTGAGGATTAGGAGGGCAGTTCACTCCCTATGAGTGAGGATTAGGAGGGCAGTTCACTCCCTATAAGTGAGGATTAGGAGGGCAGTTCACTCCCTATAAGTGAGGATTAGGAGGGCAGTTCACTCCCTATAAGTGAGGATTAGGAGGGCAGTTCACTCCCTATGAGTGAGGATTAGGAGGGCAGTTCACTCCCTATAAGTGAGGATTAGGAGGGCACTTCACTCCCTATGGTTAGAGGATTAGGAGGGCAGTTCACTCCCTATGGTTAGAGGATTAGGAGGGCAGTTCACTCCCTATGGTTGAGGATTAAAGGGCAGTTCACTCCCTATGGTTAGAGGATTAGGAGGGCAGTTCACTCCCTATGGTTGAGGATTAGAAGGGCAGTTCACTCCCTATGGTTAGAGGATTAGGAGGGAAGTTCACTCCCTACGATAAAATACGAGGATAATCTCGAGCTCTCTGATCAAAGCAGAAAAGTTCTGATGTCCGTGAATAGCTGGCACAATTAAAGCATTTGAGTAAAGAACCTAGATTTTTTATTTATCCTAGGTCTGGACGCCGACGTCTCCCTGGACTTCCACCTGGCCCGCAACGAGAATCCTTCAAAGTTCAACTCCCGTTTCCATAACAAGGGCGTGTACTTTAAGATGAGCGTTAGAAAAATGATGAGCAAAGGCAGCTGCAAGGATTTGCACAGGCAGATTATCGTTGAGGTTGACGGCAAAGTCATCGACTTGCCGCCGCTAGAAGGGATTATTATCCTCAACATTCTGTCCTGGGCCAGCGGGGCGAATCCGTGGGGCACCGAGAAGGACGACAATTTCAACCGGCCGAACCACTGGGACGGCCAGCTTGAAGTGGTCGGCGTCACCGGCATGGTGCACATGGGACAGGTTGGTTGCAGCTGTGTCTGAGAGTGAAGTGACTGTCTGTCCCTCTGTCCCACTGTGCGTGCGGAGTGGGGTGGCTGTCTGTCCCTCTGTCCCACTGTGCGTGCGGAGTGGGGTGGCTGTCTGTCCCTCTGCCCCACTTTGCGTGCGGAGTGGGGTGGCTGTCTGTCCCTCTGCCCCACTGTGCATGCGGGAATTGGGATGGCTGTCTGTCCCTCTGGCCCACTTTGCGTGTGGGAGTGAGGTTGCTTTCTGTCCATTTTCATCATTTTAAAATTTTTCAAGCAACAATTATCTACTTGTCAAAACGCGAAATTTTCAGATCTTCAGCGGTTTAAGATCTGGCAATCGTATAGCTCAGGGAGGTCACATTAAGATCACTCTGAAAGGTGACATTCCAGTGCAGGTAAGCAAAGACTTTTTTCGGAGTATTTCTATCTCTCAGTATTCTTGTTATTCTCAAAGTAGAGTCGAGGTAAGGTTCATCGTTTGAGGAAAGCCAGGAAAACGAAAGCAAAAACGAACATTCGCATTTTTTCTTTAATAATACCAAATTACAGTTTATTAATCTTCGCGCGACATGTTCGTTTTTGCTTTCGTTTTCCTGGCTTACCTCTTGTTATTCTTATTATTTAGAAGTGACATAAAAGATCATTGATAAATTTTCAGATCGACGGAGAACCATGGGTCCAATCGAGCGGACAAGTTGTTGTTTTGCGCAGCGCACTTCGTGCTTCTATGTTGAAAAAGTGCAAAGGAAAGTCAAAAGGACGCGGGGCCTTGGCGGAGCCGTCCTTCTATAACCTGGAGCCCAGCCAGTGCCCGACTCCTCCTCCAGATGAGGGCGCCACTGGTGGCTCTGACTAGAAACTTTAAAATACTTATGTACACAAACGATTTCTAAATTTTCTAAACTTTCTGGTTCGATTTAAGTCTTTTTCATGGAAAGTTGAGTGTGTGTTTTACTATCCTCTCTGCCCCGAAAGGAGTCGGGTGGGTGGGTGGGTATGTGTTTTTGACTATCCTCTCTGCCCCGCGCGGAGTGGGGTTGGTGTCTTTGGCTATCCTTTCTGCCCCGCGCGGAGTGGGGTGTGTGTTTGACTATCTTCTCTGTCCCGCAAAGAGTGGGTGTGTGGGTGGGTGTTTTTCCATACTCTCTGCCCGCGCGGAGTGGGGTGGGTGTGTTTGACTATCCTATTTGTCCCGCGCTGTTTTTGCAATGCACAAGCATCCAACTTCTCTGCAATTGAGTGCCTGAACACTCGAGACACAGTGTATATTTTTTATATTTCACTATTTTCTGACATTAGTTAAAACTTGTGATTTATTCCTTTTGGTCGGCTTCTAGATTCTGCAAAAGATGAATAGGTCACTGACTCACTATATCTACAATTTATTCTTGTCCAAAGTCAAAGTGCGCATTAATTTCAAGAATTAGCGTTTATCTAGATTTTGCTACAAAGATTTGTACATCTCGTATAACTAATTCAATTGTGATAAAGGCGTCTTGAATTTCCTATATTTATCGCGCACTAAAAATCCGAGGCTGCCTCGGCTGACTGACGAGTTCGCGTAATTTTATGCTACTTTTACAATACTGCTTAGGCAAACTAACTAGATTTAAATTGATTCACGCATTCGTAATCAGCTGGTAGCCTGTGTCTGACACGCAGCATATTTGTCCCACTTTAGTTATAACTGTGCAAATTCTCTTAGCAATATGGGACTGAAGGAAAGCGGATAAATAAACACTTTTTCGAATGCAGTACCGCAACTGACACACAGCAGTCCCAGCTACCTTCCCAGCTGCAGTACCGCAACTGACACACAGCAGTCCCAGCTACCTTCCCAGCTGCAGTACCGCAAATGACACACAGCAGTCCCAGCTACCTTCCCAGCTGCAGTACCGCAAATGACACACAGCAGTCCCAGCTACCTTCCCAGCTGCAGTACCGCAAATGACACACAGCAGTCCCAGCTACCTTCCCAGCTGCAGTACCGCAAATGACACACAGCAGTCCCAGCTACCTTCCCAGCTGCAGTACCGCAAATGACACACAGCAGTCCCAGCTACCTTCCCAGCTGCAGTACCGCAAATGACACACAGCAGTCCCAGCTACCTTCCCAGCTGCAGTACCGCAACTGACACACAGCAGTCCCAGCTACCTTCCCAGCTGCAGTACCGCAAATGACACACAGCAGTCCCAGCTACCTTCCCAGCTGCAGTACCGCAAATGACACACAGCAGTCCCAGCTACCTTCCCAGCTGCAGTACCGCAAATGACACACAGCAGTCCCAGCTACCTTCCCAGCTGCAGTACCGCAAATGACACACAGCAGTCCCAGCTACCCTCCCAGCTGCAGTACCGCAACTGACACACAGCAGTCCCAGCTACCTTCCCAGCTGCAGTACCGCAAATGACACACAGCAGTCCCAGCTACCTTCCCAGCTGCAGTACCGCAAATGACACACAGCAGTCCCAGCTACCTTCCCAGCTGCAGTACCGCAAATGACACACAGCAGTCCCAGCTACCTTCCCAGCTGCAGTACCGCAAATGACACACAGCAGTCCCAGCTACCTTCCCAGCTGCAGTACCGCAAATGACACACAGCAGTCCCAGCTACCTTCCCAGCTGCAGTACCGCAAATGACACACAGCAGTCCCAGCTACCTTCCCAGCTGCAGTACCGCAAATGACACACAGCAGTCCCAGCTACCTTCCCAGCTGCAGTACCGCAAATGACACACAGCAGTCCCAGCTACCTTCCCAGCTGCAGTACCGCAAATGACACACAGCAGTCCCAGCTACCTTCCCAGCTGCAGTACCGCAAATGACACACAGCAGTCCCAGCTACCTTCCCAGCTGCAGTACCGCAAATGACACGCTGACACAACAAGATGATTGAGCTGAATCTAAGTTCGCTGTGCAATTCAGAAAACTGTTATGCATTAATCTATTTTAAATTTTGTTGATTAACACGCCTCACTTGGCCCCTGTTGTGCCCCAACTTCACTAGTCAGTTATTTAGTCAATTTTAATGCTGCAGTATTTCTCCGCATGTACAAATCTGATACTATAAAAGATATTTTCAAGCTGCCGACATTCACTGTTTTATGCATATTATATGCGATTAAATATTGAATAATTAGCCTTTTTTACTATTCTGTAAACCGCAATTGGTGTCTGTGTATTCCTCTCCTATTTAGCTAATAAACGTGTTGTTGTCGCAGCAGTGCGCATAGAGTCATACTTTTAATTCTGAATCTCTTTCTAATCTGGCTGCTATGACCTGCTAGTCCCTATGACCTGGATTATCATGTACAAATAAAGAATGCTATTTTTCATTATCTATTGCATCCATACTATACTCTAGTTATCCATCTATCTATGCCTACACTTGTGTCTGGTTTGTTTTGCCTTCATATTTTTAAACAAAAACAATTCACCGAATAAGAACAGCACTCACTGCTTTTTGTTCTGCGACCATCCCTCCGCCAGCCCCCAGCCCCCTCTGCTGGCACGCAACATACTCTTGAATAATTAATGAAATCGAGACTCGAATCGTTTTAATTAAAATAGCCCGTATTGTCCGGCATGTATTGCTAACTAATTAGGTTATTAATATTTCATTACCACTACTTGCTGCTCTGTTCGTATTAACTGCAGTTTGTGATTTCTAATTTTATTTGGCAACACAAAAAACTAACAGCTAGTTTCCTGGCTGTACAAGCAGGTATAAATGTATTGATTAATAAATATATGCGCATAATTATCCGTAACAAGGCGAGTTTGCGAACATTTTCGATGTCTAAAAATAGCATTATAATTCAACTATACTTTTAGTTTCTGCTGTTATTTTTTCATTTTCGTTCTCCATTTCTGGCAATTCTGGCAAGTAACTTGCACTTGTTCCTTTCTCTTTAGTATATTTTCTCTAGACTTTTCTCATTTTATGAGAAAGCACTATCTAACGTATGTGAGAAAGCACCAAGGGGCGCCAGCACCAAGGGGCGCCAGCACCAAGGGGCGCCAGCACCAAGGGGCGCCAGCACCAAGGGGCGCCAGCACCAAGCAAGGATTTACCACAGACAGTCTCTCGGCGAGTGAAAAATATTGCTTTGGCTTTGTACTGCGGAGCCAGTAGGGTTTTGGCCATAGACATTTTCAGCGGACGGGCTGCCATGTTCATTTCCAATCGAGGCCCGCTACTATAGAGACTGAAAGTGCTGAAAGCACTAAAATAAAAAAGCCTAATAATAAAGTAAATCGCCAGGCACCCAGGCCGATCGGAGTGGCATCAATCAGCCTTGCTGCTCAAGCCGCCCGAGTTGATGGAGGGGCCAGTAGGGAGAAGAAGAAAGTCGGAGTCGGAGAGGCTGCTGCTAAAGGGGAGACTGGGAGAACGATTGGAGGGAACACACAGACACACACAGAAAGAGTGGGGAGATGGCGCTCTATTTTTATCCCATTTATTTGCATCTGACGTCAGGAACTGCCGAGGAGGCCGAGCCGGGTCTGGGAGGAGGGAAAGGGCTGGGAGGACACTGGGGGGGGGGGCAGAACAGTTTATTTATCGACGCGGTCAATGCCGAATAAATTTGCGACCGTGCACGGTGCAAAGCAGCAGACAAGAGGGCGGGCGGCCCGGGCTGCACTTGAAGTAGGGCAGCCGGCGTGCCGTCAAATACCATTCGCTGGCCCGCCGAAAAAAGGCTTTTTTAAAGAATTATTTTTGTTAATCTGAACCGCTTTCATCCTCTTGTAGGAATGAATGCATATTTCTTGAGTATTAAGTGGCTATGAGATGGGTTGGGGCGGGGCTGTCGCAGATAGAGCTTGCTCCCGCAGCACAGGCTGTCCCCTTTTCTTGATTGTGTGTTTCTCGCATATCGGCGGGAAGGGAGGAAGACTGAGGAAACGCAATACACGGGAGCGGAGATCAGTGCAGGGTGACAGCGGCAGCTTCAGAGGGTCGCTCGAGTTGAGCCGTAGCGGACATGTTAAGGAGGCGGGTAACAGCAGACAGGCAGCGTAGCGGCAGCGGTGGGTTGGGGAGGCCTCGGAGACTGGGGGAAAATAGGAGGACTCGAGAGGCGTACAGGTCCGACCTGGGACTGCCGGAGGATCCGATCTGCACTTGCTGAGAGACAGTGGGATGGGGATCGGGGAGAGAGGGAGGAGAAAGGGAAAGCTACCCCCCCCCTCGTGGCAGGCACTGCCTCTCTCTGTCTTCCCCATGCCTTCAGCCTCATTTTCCCCTTTTCCCCCCGAGCTCAGCTCAGGGAAAGGGAAAGAGGGTTGACGTGATGGACGTGATGGTTCCTCTCCGCCTCCTCCCCCAGCTCTGCTCCTTCCTAAGCAGCACTCCTGGCTCGCTCCGCTCAGCGGCGTCTTGCTACGACGGTCGCAGAGCCAACGTTCTGCAGTCTGAATACTTTTGTTTGGCGCAGAAGTCTATCGCGGATAGATATGCAACCCGTACACAGCCCCCGACTGATACGATTTTTTTGCATTTCTCATGCACGATTCTACTGATAGTAGCTATGCCTCAAAGTGTTCACATTAGATAGATATGTATCTCCCCTCGCTACCCTCGACCTTCTGCCATCTCCTCCCCCCCGCTGCCCTCTGCCCTCTCCTTCCCCCACTGCCCTTTGCCCTCTCCATCTGCTGCCCTCTGCTATCTCGTTCCCCCGCTACCCTCAGCTATCCCCTTTCCCTGCTGCCCTCTGCCCTCTCCTTCCCCCGCTACCCTTTGTTATCTCCTTGCCCCTTAGCGAGCAATAACTGAGAAGGGCGGGCAGCAGGCGCAGCCGTGATTCTGATAGCATGGAACACTGAACTAAGAGCTGTTTTATTTGAAACAATACGCGAAACACAAAGCGTGACAGTCCAGACAGAATGCAGCTGTTATATTAATTTGATATTCCAGCAATAAACAACAATAGCCAAAAGACAGAAAATGTTTGTAATAAATAAATCGCAGCTGACAAAACTGGAGATAAACAGTAATAAATGAATAAAAAATGATCTGCTTACATGACAGGCGATTACAAGATGTTAAACAAGGTCAGTCAATTAGGCACAACAAATACTTGGACTCGCAATAGAAAGTTGTACAGAAACAATTATAAGGAAAGTTAGACAGAGGCAAAGAGAAACTCCACAACTCAGTAGGGAGAGTAAAATATCAGCTGCAATAAGCGCGCAGCCTACTCATAGTAGAGCGGTAAACAGTTTCGAGAGAAAAAGCACACAAACTTGACTAGGCCTCGAGTTGAAGAAATCGCGCTGAAAAAAACATTGTGCCCATTAATTGATTCGACATAAAAATAAAGCAAGCTTATAAATTGTAAATAGCGGACATGCAGCCTAAATTTGATATAAATATATATAGTTAGGAAAAGACGTTCTAATTTCAATAAAAAATAACCTGATTTATTGTGCAATTATCACCGCTGCTACGCTGCAGCCTTGTGCATGCATACAGATTAGCGTAACAAATTAACTGTGCCATAATTAACACCTGTTTTCATACTAAACTTCACCACCTGGAACGCGAATAGACAGCCTTAGTCTGAGTAAATTTCTACAATAGAAATAATTAGAAAAGGAACAAAAATGGTGCGCAGCTTTGATTCAGATTTGACCAAGACTCAGTCTCTGGGTCAGCTAGATAGAACACTATGCGCGTGCAGCGTCGGCCCAAGCCTTCAAGTGTTGAGGGGGCTTTTCTCTATGAACACCGACTTTGAGAAGTTGAACAAATCTTATGAGAAGCTTATGTAAGTTTATGAGTTATTTGGGTTGGGCCCGAGCCGTCTGGTGTGTTGCTTTGCCTTTCCTGGTGTGGGGTTTAATGGTGTGGGGTTTAATGGTGTGGGGTTTAATGGTGTGAGGTTTAATGGTGTGGGGTTTAATGGTGTGGGGTTTAATGGTGTGGGGTTTAATGGTGTGGGGTTTAATGGTGTGGGGTTTAATGGTGTGGGGTTTAATCGTGTGGGGTTTAATGGTGTGGGATTTAATGGTGTGGGGTTTAATGGTGTGGGGTTTAATGGTGTGGGGTTCAATGGTGTGGGGTCCAATGGTGTGGGGTTCAATGGTGTGGGGTTCAATGGTGTGGGGTTCAATGGTGTGGGGTTCAATGGTGTGGGGTTCAATGGTGTGGGGTTCAATGGTGTGGGGTTCAATGGTGTGGGGTTCAATGGTGTGGGGTTCAATGGTGTGGGGTTTTTGGTGCGCGGTTGAATGATGTGGATTTACATGTTGCCTAGTTACTTGGTTTAATAAAGTGTCCTTACATTTCCTATGTTGAACAAATCTTATGAGAAGCTTATGTAAGTTTATGAGTTATTTGGGTTGGGCCCGAGCCGTCTGGTGTGTTGCTTTGCCTTTCCTGGTGTGGGTTTTCATGGTGTGGGTTTTTCTGGAGTGGGTTTTCCTGGAGTGGGTTTTCCTGGTGTGGGTTTTTCTGGAGTGGGTTTTTCTGGAGTGGGTTTTCCTGGAGTGGGTTTTCCTGGTGTGGGTTTTTCTGGAGTGGCTTTTCCTGGTGTGGGTTTTCCTAGTGTGGGTTTTAATGGTGTGGGTTTTCCTGGTATGGGTTTTTCTGGAGTGGGTTTTCCTGGTGTGGGTTTTTCTGGAGTGGGTTTTCTGGAGTAGGTTTTCCTGGTGTGGGTTTTTCTGGAGTGGGTTTTCCTGGTGTGGCTTTTTCTGGTGTGGGATTTCCTGGTATGGGGTCTAATGGTGTGGGGTTTAATGGTGGGATTTCCTGGTGTGGGGTCTAATGGTGTGGGATTTCCTGGTGTGGGGTTTAATGGTGTGGGGTTTAATGGTGTGGGGTTTAATGGTGTGGGGTTAATGGTGTGGGGTTTAATGGTGTGGGGTTTAATGGTGTGGGGTTTAATGGTGTGGGGTTTAATGGTGTGGGGTTTAATGGTGTGGGATTTAATGGTGTGGGGTTTAATGGTGTGGGGTTTAATGGTGTGGGGTTCAATGGTGTGGGGTCCAATGGTGTGGGGTTCAATGGTGTGGGGTTCAATGGTGTGGGGTTCAATGGTGTGGGGTTCAATGGTGTGGGGTTCAATGGTGTGGGGTTCAATGGTGTGGGGTTCAATGGTGTGGGGTTTTTGGTGCGCGGTTGAATGATGTGGATTTACATGTTGCCTAGTTACTTGGTTTAATAAAGTGTCCTTACATTTCCTATGTTGAACAAATCTTATGAGAAGCTTATGTAAGTTTATGAGTTATTTGGGTTGGGCCCGAGCCGTCTGGTGTGTTGCTTTGCCTTTCCTGGTGTGGGTTTTCATGGTGTGGGTTTTTCTGGAGTGGGTTTTCCTGGAGTGGGTTTTCCTGGTGTGGGTTTTTCTGGAGTGGGTTTTTCTGGAGTGGGTTTTCCTGGAGTGGGTTTTCCTGGTGTGGGTTTTTCTGGAGTGGGTTTTTCTGGAGTGGGTTTTCTGGAGTAGGTTTTCCTGGTGTGGGTTTTTCTGGAGTGGGTTTTCCTGGTGTGGCTTTTTCTGGTGTGGGATTTCCTGGTATGGGGTCTAATGGTGTGGGGTTTAATGGTGGGATTTCCTGGTGTGGGGTCTAATGGTGTGGGATTTCCTGGTGTGGGGTTTAATGGTGTGGGGTTTAATGGTGTGGGGTTTAATGGTGTGGGGTTAATGGTGTGGGGTTTAATGGTGTGGGGTTTAATGGTGTGGGGTTTAATGGTGTGGGGTTTAATGGTGTGGGGTTTAATGGTGTGGGGTTTAATGGTGTGGGGTTTAATGGTGTGGGGTTTAATGGTGTGGGATTTAATGGTGTGGGGTTTAATGGTGTGGGGTTTAATGGTGTGGGGTTCAATGGTGTGGGGTCCAATGGTGTGGGGTTCAATGGTGTGGGGTTCAATGGTGTGGGGTTCAATGGTGTGGGGTTCAATGGTGTGGGGTTTTTGGTGCGCGGTTGAATGATGTGGATTTACATGTTGCCTAGTTACTTGGTTTAATAAAGTGTCCTTACATTTCCTATGTGCTTCCATTGTTAAGAGGTTAAGCAAATTAAATTTTCGCAATGTATTGCTAGGAATAAAGGCTATATTGTAAACTTTGACAGTAAAAACCGACAGACGGACACAAACACGGAATAAATGGTGCTTGGTCTCAAAATTTTTGTTTGCATAATTCGGTAAATAATTTATAGCGATTAAATTCGACAATATTGCCACATAGATAACACGTATTGTATGTCAGGCGGGCAGGACACAAAAAAAGTAAATAGACGCGGATGCCCAATTCTCTGATAATCAATATAATTATTTGTTGGTCATTAAACTCGGCCATTAAAAGCTAATTAAGAGAAAATGAATGCCGACCGGACTGGAGGCGAAATTGGATTCTCTTCTTCGACTTCTTTCAAGTTGGCATTCAATTTTATTCTCTGATAGGTGCAAATCCACACGTCACATTTGTGTCACATGGCATGTAAACAGTAAAACTTATTTCAGTTCAGTGAGAAACGTTTAATAGAAGTATTTTAGTGTATATTAGGACAAGACCGGTTTATTGGCCCTCTTACACCCCTGGCTGAACCCCGCCCCAGATACTAGAATAACTAGATGGGCCACTCAGCACATTTGCGTGCAAACTACTTTCAATTCAGTAGTATTGGTTAAACAGAAGCATTTTAATTTATTTTAAAGCCAAGGCTCATTTATTGGCTCTTACCTCTCAGCTTAAACCCTCTAACTGCGCCTTTCCACACTACCCCCCCCCCCCGCAGGCCCGCACCCCAATTTTTATTGCCTTTCTCGGAATTCAGCCTAAAGCTACTTATGTACATTTCAGTGGACTGGCTAATGTCCAGTACAATTACTGCTGAACCAATTAGCAAGTAGTTTACGCCAGCAAGCTTTGGCTTCTAAACTTATCAAAGTCAATTCAGCTGCCTTTATTTTTATTAAATATGCTTATGCATTCTTTTTGCTACTGAACTGGAAGTAGAAAGCTGTTTTACTAAAGTACGAGTATATATGCCTGAGTTGGCCCATCTAGTCATTTTACTCGTAGTATCAGTGAGCCCCTCAGACCGCGTCTTTCGGCACAAAATCTCTTACCAAGCCTCAGACCCCCCATTTTTATTGCCTTCCCCAGTATGTTCCAGCCTTGGCCCCGCCATGTACATTCTCAGTGGCTCTGGCTAATCATTTTACTCGTAGTATCAGTGAGCCCCTCAGACCGCGTCTTTCGGCACAAAATCTCTTACCAAGCTCAGACCCCCCCATTTTTATTGCCTTCCCCGGTATGTTCCAGCCTTGGCCCCGCCATGTACATTCTCAGTGGCTCTGGCTAATCATTTTACTCGTAGTATCAGTGAGCCCCTCAGACCGCGTCTTTCGGCACAAAATCTCTTACCAAGCTCAGACCCCCCATTTTTATTGCCTTCCCCGGTATGTTCCAGCCTTGGCCCCGCCATGTACATTCTCAGTGGCTCTGGCTAATGTACATTGCGGCTACACCAATAATAGCAAGTTGTTTACGCCTGCAAGTCACTCCAAAACCGCCTTTCTTTTCATAAAATAGCTTACGCATTCTTCACTGCTACTGAACTGAAAGTAGAGAAACTGCATCCATGCATGGAAATAGATTCTAGTGACAGACAAAATCCCCGCTTGAGTTCAGACATCCACAATAAACTCCGGATTAACGTAGGAGAAGCCGGTGAACTCAGTCTGGTCCAGGTTCATGATGAACAGCTTGTCAGTTGGCGTCAGTTTGGCCGCCTCGTCTGTGAACTGACGATCGAAGTTGCTGACGTCGCGGGCAGATTTCTGGCGCGAGGGGTGTGCATGGGGCGTGTTTTTGGTATCTGGCTATACGGTATACATTATATTACACAGGAGGCTTAGCTTGCATTGCTTTAACTGTACAGCTGTTTACAATGATGAATATATATTCGAATATATCAAGGATTCAAAAAAGTGCTGCTAACAGTCGATTAAAGTCATAGTTTGAGATGTCTTGGCTAATGCAATGTCTGCGGTTTTAAATTTCCTAACTTGAACTTGACCCAACTGATTTTTATGGTATTTTTGAGGAAATCGTTCGACTAAATAATTTTTTAAGTTCTTTCTGGTCTGGTCTGGTCTGGTCTGGTCTGTCTGCTTACTGTTAAAAACAGACTTCACCGCCTGCCTCTTTCATTGGGCTATATTTTCCTGCTTCCAAGATTTTAATGAGCAATAAAAGATTATCATATTACCTACCAATCGACTATGACTGTAATCGAGTTTCATTAAAAATTGCAAAAAAAACAATATTCGATAAAATAGATTAAACAAACTGGCACATCGCAGAATTAAAGGAATATATAAGTATTGAGATCCGAACAAACCAAGATAAATTGTGCAAAATATGGAACGAAAACTCGCGCGGACAAATATACGCACAGCAGCAATGCGTGCTAAACACGGATATCGCATTCCATTCCGTAAAATTGCTGGATGCACTGCTGACGGTATTGGAGTTTTAACAAATGAATGGCGTGACATGTAGCAAAATTTTTAGAGAAAAGTGATTCAAAATTTAAATATTTGCTGCCTATTTCTAACACAGGTGATTTCCCGGTGTCTGACAGGTGTCCATTTCTAACACACGTGATTTCCGGGTGTCTAACAGGGGTCCATTTCTAACACAGGTGATTTCCCGGTGTCTGACAGGTGTCCATTTCTAACACACGTGATTTCCGGGTGTCTAACAGGGGTCCATTTCTAACACAGGTGATTTACAGGTATCTAACAGGTGTCCATTTCTAACACAGGTGATTTCTAGGGGTCTAACGGGTGTCCATTTCTAACACAGGTGATTTACAGGTATCTAACAGGTGTCCCTTTCTAACACATGTGATTTCCAGGTGTCTAACAGGTGTCCATTTCTAACACAGGTGATTTACAGGTATCTAACAGGTGTCCCTTTCTAACACATGTGATTTCCAGGTGTCTAACAGGTGTCCACTTCTAACACAGGTGATTTCTAGGGGTCTAATGGGTGTCCATTTCTAATACACGTGATTTCCGGGTGTCTAACAGGTGTCCATTTCTAACACATGTGATTTCCAGGTGTCTAACAGGTGTCCACTTCTAACACAGGTGATTTCTAGGGGTCTAATGGGTGTCCATTTCTAATACACGTGATTTCCGGGTGTCTAACAGGTGTCCAATTCTAACACAGGTGATTTCCAGATGTCTAACAGGGGTCCATTTCTAACACACGTGATTTCCAGGTGTCTAACAGGTGTCCATTTCTAACACATGTGATTTCCAGGTGTCTAACAGGGGTCCATTTCTAACACACGTGATTTCCGGGTGTCTAACAGGTGTCCACTTCTAACACACGTGATTTCCCGGTGTCTAACAGTGTGATTCTCTAAAATCTTACACGTGCCCACTTCCAGCAGCGCAGGGATTAAGGACTACATATAATTAAGCCATATACATTTCGAGTCATAAAGGAATCAAGAGTCCAGTGTCAACCCGAGGCGTCAAGAGCGCTCATCAGCTGGTACAGGTGCGACGCCTGTGGCGCATAGTTCTCGTTGCGATGCTCAAAATCAAAGAACGGATCGCAGCCGGTCACAGTTGACAGATTGTGAATGACGGCCATGTCAACCGGGGTTAGCTTCACGTCGCACTTCGTGAACACTTTGTCGAAGTTGTCAACATCGCGGTCGTCTCTCTGCAAACGCGGCGACAACGACACGGCGTACACCACTGGCTATCGCTCTATAGTGCCTATTATAGTAGCCAGCCAGTAGTATCTATAAACAGTGACAAGAAAAATAAGAGGAAACAGTGCAGAGAGTAGTGACAACAACTGTTCCACTCAGTGCGCTCGCCAATCCAGTTGGGTGAAACGCAAAACAAGTGTGCGCAAAATATGACAGTGAAATAGTTGCATATAGGCTCAGCCTTGGCTTTGGATTGAGGGATTAATCCTCAGTCTATCACAATGGGATTAATCCTCAGTCTATCACAATGGGATTAATCCTCAGCCTATCACAATGGGATTAATCCTCAGTCTATCACAATGGGATTAATCCTCAGCCTATCACAATAGGATAATCCTCAGCCTATCACAACGGGATTAATCCTCAGTCTATCACAATGGGATTAATCCTCAGCCTATCACAACGGGATTAATCCTCAGTCTATCACAATGGGATTAATCCTCAGCCTATCACAACGGGATTAATCCTCAGTCTATCACAATGGGATTAATCCTTAGTCTATCACAATGGGATTAATCCTCAGCCTATCACAATAGGATAATCCTCAGTCTATCAGCATGGGATTAAAACCTCAATGGATCATCACAATGTGAGCGAAAGCGCACGTGCTTACAATGCAAGAAAGTGTATCAAAGCAAAGCCAAACACGTATTCGTGATGTACAGAGAAGTATTGCGCAATAAATTTAACAGCGGTGTAACTCAAAAGAAATGTTCGTGCAGAAATAAAAAATCTGCTAAAAAATGTAAAATTTTTCATGACTTCTTAAAAAAGCAACATTTGAATTTAGCGACAACATTCTATTAAAACAGAATATAATGAAATTAGTAACAGACGAGCACTGGCATAGAATGCGTGCAGTTTGTTGTAAAATCATACAAGCCCCGCTTGAACAGCCAGCCCTTACTAACTAGAAGTTGACAGCTTACTATTAGTAATAAAAAACTCACAATTCTCGGCTTGAACGGCGGCTGGACGTCCCGGCTGGCCACGCGGTCCCAGTCGATCCGGCGGAAGAACACGTGATCGCGGATCTCGCGCTCGCCGGCCGGGGAGCAGCCGAGGCGCTTTTTGGTGTCCTTGGTGAGGAACTGCGGGTAGGGACAATTGACCTGGCATGACCCCTACTGACCTGTTAGCGACCTCGATGGTCTGATATAATTGGCCTACTAATTACCTAATTTGACAATGCTGGATCTCTTTTTTTCTCTTGACCTGAAAAAATCAAACCTGCTTTGAAACATTGACCTGAAATGAACTCCTGACCCGACGTAACCTCTTGCTCTAATATGATGACCTCCTGACCTTATATGACCTCTGCCCTAACATGACCCCCAACATAAGATGATCTCCTGACTTTACCTAAGATGACCTATACCCACATATGACCTCCTGACCTAATATGACCTAACCTAAGATGACCTATACCCTCATATGACCTCCTGACCTAAGATAACCTAACCTAAGATGACCTATGCCCACATATGACCTCCTGACCTAATATGACCTAACCTAGGATGACCTATGCCCACATATGACCTCCTGACCTAAGATGACCTAACCTAAGATGACCTATACCCTCATATGACCTCCTGACCTAAGATAACCTAACCTAAGATGACCTATGCCCACATATGACCTCCTGACTTAAGATAACCTAACCTAAGATGACCTATACCCTCATATGACCTCCTGACCTAAGATAACCTAACCTAAGATGACCTATGCCCACATATGACCTCCTGACTTAAGATAACCTAACCTAAGACGACCTATACCCTCATATGACCTCCTGACCTAAGATAACCTAACCTAAGATGACCTATACCCTCATATGACCTCCTGACCTAAGATAACCTAACCTAAGATGACCTATGCCCACATATGACCTCCTGACCTAATATGACCTAACCTAAGATGACCTATAACTAATATGACCTCCTGACCTAATATGACCTAACCTAAGATGACCTATAACTAATATGACCTCCCGACCTAGTATGCCTGGCCAGACCTTATTTGACCTGATCTGGTAAACTGCACTGCCAACCCGACATATTTTCCAACTCACCCCTTTGCAAATGGTGACGGCCTCCTTGCTCATGACCTTGGGATAGGACACATTGTGGTCGGTGATGGCCGTGAACAGCTCCTCCTCGTCCTCGCCGTCGAATGGCGGCTGGCCGGCCAGCATTTCGTACAGCAGCACGCCGAATGCCCACCAGTCAACCGACTTGCCGTAGGGCTGGTACAGAATTATCTGGATCAATGGGGGTCGGGGATCAACCGATAAAATTCGTCGCAAAGAAGCTAAATTGGCAAATTCAAATCTTTTTGCAATCGGCTTCCGAAGTTAACTCGATCGGGGACTTTTCTCTCGGTGAAGGGGGGGGGGGTCAGCCAACCGGTGACCCCCCCCCCGGATTCGCCGGAGGGAGCTGTCGGGCCACCAGGCAAACAGGCATGCATCCTAATCCGGCCTAATTCTCCCTCATCTGCGCCTGCCTTTTCAACTCCTTCAGCTGAGTGCACAACTGACTGTCTGTCTGTCTAACTGACGCAAAGCTTCATCGCCTATAGCCCATCATCCAGCATCAATATCCGGTCTTCATCTAGAGAAAGGCCGGGCCCCCGCTCAACACGATAAACATAACGGATCTCAAACAGAGCAGAAAAATATAACTTTTCTGCTTAGGAGCAGGACTCGCTAAACTGACCGCTAGTTTGACTTGATCACTGACTGACCGCTAGTTTGACTTGATCACTGACTGACCGCTAGTTTGACTTGATCTCTGACCTGACCGCTAGTTTGACTTGATCTCTGACCTGACCGCTAGTTTGACTTGATCACTGACCTGACCGCTAGTTTGACTTGATCACTGACTGACCGCTAGTTTGACTTGATCACTGACTGACCGCTAGTTTGACTTGATCACTGACTGACCGCTAGTTTGACTTGATCTCTGACCTGACCGCTAGTTTGACTTGATCTCTGACCTGACCGCTAGTTTGACTTGATCACTGACCTGACCGCTAGTTTGACTTGATCACTGACTGACCGCTAGTTTGACTTGATCACTGACTGACCGCTAGTTTGACTTGATCACTGACTGACCGCTAGTTTGACTTGATCACTGACCTGACCGCTAGTTTGACTTGATCTCTGACCTGACCGCTAGTTTGACTTGATCTCTGACCTGACCGCTAGTTTGACTTGATCACTGACTGACCGCTAGTTTGACTTGATCACTGACCTGACCGCTAGTTTGACTTAATCACTGACCTGACCGCTAGTTTGCTTCACTCTTAGCTAGTTTAACATGACCGGCCCTCTATTCCCAGCTGACACCAACCTCAGGTGCAATGTAGTCAGGCGTTCCGCAGAAGGTTTTGGTGGTGTCGCCATCGAAGATGTTCTCCTTGCACATGCCGAAGTCAGCAATTTTGATGTGGCCTTCGCTATCCAGCAGAACATTGTCCAGTTTCAGGTCTCTGCGCGGGTTGAAATGCAAGCATTAAAACTCGGAGCTCGTGAATGCAGAAGTTTAGGAATCAATTCGCTGAACACGCGCGGAAAACTCACCTGTAAATGATTCCCTTGGTGTGCAGAAAGAACAGACCTATGGCGATTTCTGCAGCGTAGAATCTGTTGGCGCAGAGGTTGAGAGGCTGTTAGATGTTTTTCCGCTCTGAGCAGTTCCATCCCGATCTCCATCCCGCTCTGAGCAGTTCCATCCCGATCTCCATCCCGCTCTGAGCAGTTCCATCCCGATCTCCATCCCGCTCTGAGCAGTTCCATCCCGCTCTCCATCCCGCTCTGAGCAGTTCCATCCCGATCTCCATCCCGCTCTGAGCAGTTCCATCCCGCTCTCCATCCCGCTCTGAGCAGTTTCATCCCGCTCTGAGCAGTTTCATCCCGATCTCCATCCCGCTCTGAGCAGTTCCATCCCGATCTCCATCCCGCTCTGAGCAGTTCCATCCCGATCTCCATCCCGCTCTGAGCAGTTCCATCCCGCTCTCCATCCCGCTCTGAGCAGTTTCATCCCGCTCTGAGCAGTTTCATCCCGATCTCCATCCCGCTCTGAGCAGTTCCATCCCGATCTCCATCCCGCTCTGAGCAGTTCCATCCCGATCTCCATCCCGCTCTGAGCAGTTCCATCCCGATCTCCATCCCGCTCTGAGCAGTTCCATCCCGATCTCCATCCCGCTCTGAGCAGTTCCATCCCGATCTCCATCCCGCTCTGAGCAGTTCCATCCCGATCTCCATCCCGCTCTGAGCAGTTCCATCCCGATCTCCATCCCGCTCTGAGCAGTTCCATCCCGCTCTCCATCCCGCTCTGAGCAGTTTCATCCCGCTCTGAGCAGTTTCATCCCGCTCTAAGCAGTTTCATCCCGATCTCCATCCCGCTCTGAGCAGTTCCATCCCGATCTCCATCCCGCTCTGAGCAGTTCCATCCCGATCTCCATCCCGCTCTGAGCAGTTCCATCCCGCTCTCCATCCCGCTCTGAGCAGTTTCATCCCGCTCTGAGCAGTTTCATCCCGATCTCCATCCCGCTCTGAGCAGTTCCATCCCGATCTCCATCCCGCTCTGAGCAGTTCCATCCCGATCTCCATCCCGCTCTGAGCAGTTCCATCCCGATCTCCATCCCGCTCTGAGCAGTTCCATCCCGATCTCCATCCCGCTCTGAGCAGTTCCATCCCGATCTCCATCCCGCTCTGAGCAGTTCCATCCCGATCTCCATCCCGCTCTGAGCAGTTCCATCCCGCTCTCCATCCCGCTCTGAGCAGTTTCATCCCGCTCTGAGCAGTTTCATCCCGCTCTAAGCAGTTCCATCCCGCTCTGAGCAGTTCCATCCCGCTCTGAGCAGTTTCATCCCGCTCTGAGCAGTTCCATCCCGCTCTGAGCAGTTCCATCCCGCTCTGAGCAGTTCCATCCCGCTCTGAGCAGTTCCATTCCGCTCTGAGCAGTTCCATCTCCCTCTGAGCAGTTCTATCCTACTCTCAGCAGTTCCATCCCGCTCTGAGCACACTAAGAACAGCTCAAATTCCAACTCACGCAGCTACCGGCTCCTTAAAGCGACCCTCCTGTTGAATTCGGTACATGAGATCGCCTCCGTTGACGAATTCCATCACAAAGTAGAGCCGATCCTAGAAAGTTAAAAAAACGAAAAAAAATGCATCGAATTATTTACAACTTTAAATTTTCAGACAAATAAATGAAATGGTCATCGGACGGAATGGTCATCGGTCGGAATGGTCATCGGACAGTATGGTCATCGGACGGAATGATCATCGGACGGAATGGTCATCGGACGGAATGGTCATCGGACGGAATGGTCATCGGACGGAATGCTCATCGGACGGAATGACCAGGACGGAATGCTCATCGGACGGAATGCTCATCGGACGGAATGCTCATCGGACGGAATGGTCATCGGACGGAATGGTCATCGGACGGAATGACCAGGACGGAATGCTCATCGGACGGAATGACCAGGACGGAATGCTCATCGGACGGAATGACCAGGACGGAATGGTCATCGGACGGAATGGTCATCGGACGGAATGGTCATCGGACGGAATGGTCATCGGACGGAATGGTCATCGGACGGAATGCTCATCGGACGGAATGGTCATCGGACGGAATGGTCATCGGACGGAATGGTCATCGGACGGAATGGTCATCGGACGGAATGGTCATCGGACGGAATGGTCATCGGACGGAATGCTCATCGGACGGAATGCTCATCGGACGGAATGGTCATCGGACGGAATGCTCATCGGACGGAATGGTCATCGGACGGAATGGTCATCGGACGGAATGGTCATCGGACGGAATGGTCATCGGACGGAATGCACATCGGACGGAATGGTCATCGGACGGAATGGTCATCGGACGGAATGGTCATCGGACGGAATGCTCATCGGACGGAATGGTCATCGGACGGTATGGTCATCGGACGGAATGGTCATCGGACGGAATGGTCATCGGACGGAATGGTCATCGGACGGAATGGTCATCGGACGGAATGGTCATCGGACGGAATGGTCATCGGACGGAATGGTCATCGGACGGAATGGTCATCGGACGGAATGTTCATCGGACGGAATGGTCATCGGACGGAATGGTCATCGGACGGAATGGTCATCGGACGGAATGGTCATCGGACGGAATGGTCATCGGACGGAATGCTCATCGGACGGAATGGTCATCGGACGGAATGGTCATCGGACGGAATGGTCATCGGACGGAATGGTCATCGGACGGAATGGTCATCGGACGGAATGGTCATCGGACGGAATGGTCATCGGACGGAATGGTCATCGGACGGAATGGTCATCGGACGGAATGGTCATCGGACGGAATGGTCATCGGACGGAATGGTCATCGGACGGAATGGTCATCGGACGGAATGGTCATCGGACGGAATGGTCATCGGACGGAATGGTCATCGGACGGAATGGTCATCGGACGGAATGGTCATCGGACGGAATGGTCATCGGACGGAATGGTCATCGGGCGGAATGGTCATCGGACGGAATGGTCATCGGACGGAATGGTCATCGGACGGAATGGTCATCGGACGGAATGCTCATCGGACGGAATGACCAGGACGGAATGCTCATCGGACGGAATGACCAGGACGGAATGCTCATCGGACGGAATGACCAGGACGGAATGGTCATCGGACGGAATGGTCATCGGACGGAATGGTCATCGGACGGAATGCTCATCGGACGGAATGCTCATCGGACGGAATGCTCATCGGACGGAATGACCAGGACGGAATGCTCATCGGACGGAATGACCAGGACGGAATGCTCATCGGACGGAATGACCAGGACGGAATGGTCATCGGACGGAATGGTCATCGGACGGAATGGTCATCGGACGGAATGGTCATCGGACGGAATGGTCATCGGACGGAATGGTCATCGGACGGAATGGTCATCGGACGGAATGGTCATCGGACGGAATGCTCATCGGACGGAATGACCAGGACGGAATGCTCATCGGACGGAATGACCAGGACGGAATGATCACCGGTCCAAACCGGCAAACGCAAACTCAGGTAGAGAAAACAGTTGAGGTTAAAAATATCCGAGCTTCAGCAATCGTTGCCGATCGGCATGTCAAAGGAGCTCAGAGGAGAGCGCGGGGCATCCCGGCTAATTGGCAGTCGCAATCTGAGCAGCAATCAAGCGTGAAAGGAGAACGCTGCCAAAATGAAACGGGAGCTGCTTCACTGGCATGGGAGTCCCTACAGTCCAGGCAGGCAGGCTCCCAGCATCAGATTGCAAGCTAATTTCCAGGCAGAAATCGTCGCGTCGCGGCTTGGGTCGCTTGGGAGCGCCGCCCCAGCCCTTCAGCCACGCCCTCCTCCTCCCCAGCGACTGTCGCTTCATCAGCAACAAAATGAAATTAAGAAGCAGCAAGCAAGATGGCTAAGGGAGCCGGGCCGCAGAACAAGATCGGCGACTGGAGTGGCGCAAATGCCGCCCCCTATTTAAGCAAGCTGCGCACGCGCGGCTGCGGCGGGCACGGGGGGGGCGGTCGAGCGCGCAAATCAGGCCGGGCATTGAGTGACATGGGGCCTGAAGAAGAGGACGAGAAAACACAAAACACGCACACTTCATTTCTTGGCTGGCTTGGCCGCCAGGACAAAATGAGAAATTCAATCCGAGCTTCATCAGGCCCCGAGCTGGTTTTGAAAATCAAGAGAACAGAAGAAATTCCCTCGCATAATCCCTTGGGATAATTACTCGTAATTATGATACTGCCTCCCACTGAGATGTTTCCAGTGAGATATTCCCACTGAGATATTCCCAGTTAGATATTCCCACTGAGATATTCCCACTGAGATGTTTCCAGTGAGATATTCCCAGTGAGATATTCCCAGTGAGATATTCCCAGTGAGATATTCCCAGTTAGATATTCCCAGTGAGATATTTCCAGTGAGATATTCCCAGTTAGATATTCCCACTGAGATATTCCCAGTTAGATATTCCCAGTGAGATACTCCCAGTGAGATACTCCCAGTGAGATACTCCCAGTGAGATACTCCCAGTGAGATATTCCCAGTGAGATTCCCAGTGAGATTCCCAGTGAGTTATTCCTAGTGAGATATTCCCAGTGAGATTCCCAGTGAGTTATTCCTAGTGAGATATTCCCAGTGAGATATTCCCAGTGAGATAGATATTCACACTGTGATATTGCAAAATTTCTACTCTGTGAATCTACCCTCATCGCCAAAATGTCCACTTGGAGAATCTACTCTCATCGCCACAATCTCCACTTGGTGAATCTACCCCCATAGCCACAATGTCCACTTGGAGAATCTACTCTCATCGCCACAATGTCCACTTAGAGAGTCTACCCTTATCGCCACAATGTCCACTTAGAGAGTCTACCCTTATCGCCACAATGTCCACTTAGAGAGTCTACCCTTATCGCCACAATGTCCACTTAGAGAGTCTACCCTTATCGCCACAATGTCCACTTAGAGAGTCTACCCTTATCGCCACAATCTCCACCTGGAGAATCTACCCTCATCGCCAAAATGTACTTTAGCATATCCTTCGCCCTCCAACAGTTACGAGCTATCAAACTATAAAACTATTTGCCAGCTCACCATAGTCTGGAAGCAGGAGTGCAGTTGCACCAGAAACGGCGGCTTCTCAGCCAGAGCAAGGACTCGCTTCTCAATCATGGTGCACTCGATATCGTCGTCTTGGATAATTACATCCTTCTTCAGAATTTTGATGGCGTAGATCTCGGTTGTGCCTTTGCGCTCAGCGAGAAGTACCTGGCGCAGATTAATTCAGTGTCAGATTGAATAAAATTGCCATAAAATATCCCTGGCTTGCCTATTTCCGAATTCCGCTTAGAATGGGCCCGGAAGAATTGAAAACTTGGTGGTGGACCTTCGAACTTCGTGCCGAGAAACATGGGGAATCATAGCCAAGATTACAAGGCTCACCATGGAGAATCTCCCAGATTCCAATGGGTATCTCCCAGATTTGAATGGGGAATCTCCCAGATTTGAATGGGGAATCTCCCAGATTTTAATAAGGAATCTCCCAGATTTGAATGGGGAATCTCCCAGATTTGAATGGGGAATCTCCTAGATTTTAATAAGGAGTCTCCCAGACTTCAATGGGGAATCTCCCAGATTTAAATGGGGAATCTCCCAGATTCGAATGGGTATCTCCCAGATTTGAATGGGGAATCTCCCAGATTTTAATAAGGAATCTCCCAGATTTAAATGGGGAATCTCCCAGATTTTAATAAGGAATCTCTCAGATTTGAATGGGGAATCTCCCAGATTTGAATTGGGTATCTCCCAGATTTGAATGGGGAATCTCCCAGATTTCAATGGGGAATCTCCCAGATTTGAATGGGGAATCTCCCAGATTTGAATGGGGAATCTCCCAGATTTTAATAAGGAATCTCCCAGATTTAAATGGGGAATCTCCCAGATTTAAATGGGGAATCTCCCAGATTTGAATGGGGAATCTCCCAGATTTTAATAAGGAATCTCCCAGATTTAAATGGGGAATCTCCCAGATTTAAATGGGGAATCTCCCAGATTTGAATGGGGAATCTCCCAGATTTAAATGGGGAATCTCTCAGATTTGAATGGGGATCTCCCAGATTTCAATGGGTATCTCCCAGATTTGAATGGGGAATCTCCCAGATTTCAATGGGGAATCTCCCAGATGTCAATGGGGAATCTCCCAGATTTTAATAAGGAATCTCCCAGATTTTAATAAGGAATCTCCCAGATTTGAATAGGGAATCTCCCAGATTTGAATGAGGAATCTCCCAGATTTGAATGGTGAATCTCCCAGATTTGAATAGGGAATATCTCCCAGATTCCAATTGGGAATATTCCAGATTCCAAGGCTCATTTATTAAAGAATGCTTCAGGTGCAAAACTAAGCCAGTTCTGCTTAAGTTTGGAGACCAACTGCAGACGAAATTGCACACGAACCTTGCCAAAGCTGCCCTTGCCAAGCAACATTAAAAAGTTGAAGTCCGTACTCCTTGGAATGTCCTGCTTAACAGCCTGGCCACCCTGGGCCGCGGCTAGCTTAGCTTTCTCTTCTTTCTCGTCGGCACGGGCCTTCTACAACGGGTGCGAGATCTGAGCGTATAAGCTGTAAACTGTAAGCTGTAAGCTGTAAACTGAAAACAGTAATCTATAGAATGTAAATTGTAAACTGTAGTCTGAAAAATATAACTTCAAGAGCATAAACTGTAAGTAATAAACTGGAAACTGTAAGCTATAAACTGTAAGCTGTAAACTGTAAGCTGTAAATTCTAAGCTGCAAACTATAAGGTGTAAACTGTAAGCTGTAAACTGTAAGCTGTAAACTATAGGCTGTAAAATATAAGCTATAAACTGTAAGCTGTAAACTGTAAGCTGTAAACTGTAAGCTGTAAACTATAGGCTGTAAACTGTACACTGTAAACTATATGGACTGTAAGCCAAAAAAATTCTCATTACACGAATCCAAAAAGCACCTCAGCAGCATCATCGCGGACGGACGGGATGCAATCAATAACAGTCTAAATCTATATCCAGGCCCAGCCATGCCGTGTATAAGCGTCACCTCGCAAGAGAAGCCGGGCAAACAGAGAATGCTATATTGCTAGCTAGAATAGACACTGGCAGCAGAGCAGACAGACAATAACGGGTGAAACCGAGCGAACGAGACACGCGGGGACAGAAAAAATAAGAAGGATAAGTAGGGGGGGGGTAATATCTCAGGCAATAGTGCGGGAGGCTTCTGGAGCTGCCTGCCTGCCAGCAAGGTGGTGGAAGCCGAGGCCCAGGCCTGGGAGCGGAAGAGGCGGTGAGGGAAGGTGGGGATGCGGCGATGGGGCAGGCTGGTTTGACGGTCCAGGTGCTCAAATGCTGAGATACCGTAGCCGGGGAGAGAGAGAGATGGAGCCGAGAGGAACAGAGAGACAGAAGCCAAGGATATTGGCTAGGCCAAGGAGGCCCAGAAGCAGAACCTTCCCCAAAAGCATCCACAGTTTCAGACAACTTGAGGCTGACTACTGCAGAACCTTCCCCAAAACCATCCACAGTTTCAGACAACTTGAGGCTGACTACTGTAGACTGTTTTTTGTTTTGCATACAAAACAGATTTTTTACTTTAGTCTGACCAATGCCTTATTGAATGATAGATTACGTTAACAATGACACTGACTTATGGGGCGTGTTGGGATAAAAAAACATAGGTCAGGATTTTTTTGTAAACTTGTTGTTCATTAACAAAAGCAGAATAGCTCGTAAGTCTTTAGTATTGAAGCCAAAAAGGTTTTTTAAAACACAGACCTACGAGCTCGTAGTTGCATTTTCTACAGACAAGAATTTTGCAGCACAAAATGAAGCTTTTACGCAACTTTTTTACCTCTACATAGAGATATTTAAAATTATTTCGCTTTTAAAACTTTTGCCGAGACTACTCGTAGCCTAGAGTGAAATTTCACGTAACCTACAGACTACAGTTGTCAGCCTACAGACTACAGTTGTCAGCCTACAGACTACAGTTGTCAGCCTACAGACTACAGTTGTCAGCCTACAGACTATATATAGTTGTCAGCCTACAGCCTTCACTAGTCAGCCTACAGACTACAGTTGTCAACCTACAGACTACAGTTGTCAGCCTACAGACTATATAGTTGTCAGCCTACAGACTACAGTTGTCAGCCTACAGACTACAGTTGTCAGCCTACAGACTACAGTTGTCAGCCTACAGACTACAGTTGTCAGCCTACAGACTACAGTTGTCAGCCTACAGACTACAGTTGTCAGCCTACAGACTACAGTTGTCAGCCTACAGACTACAGTTGTCAACCTACAGACTACAGTTGTCAGCCTACAGACTATATAGTTGTCAGCCTACAGACTACAGTTGTCAGCCTACAGACTACAGTTGTCAGCCTACAGACTACAGTTGTCAGCCTACAGACTACAGTTGTCAGCCTACAGACTACAGTTGTCAGCCTACAGACTACAGTTGTCAGCCTACAGACTACAGTTGTCAGCCTACAGACTACAGTTGTCAGCCTACAGACTACAGTTGTCAGCCTACAGACTACAGTTGTCAGCCTACAGACTACAGTTGTCAGCCTACAGACTACAGTTGTCAGCCTACAGACTACAGTTGTCAGCCTACAGACTACAGTTGTCAGCCTACAGTTGACTGAAAATGCGGCTGGTTCTGAGGGAGATGGCGGCAATCCAGTGTTTGGTTTTTGTGGCTGGCAAGGAGATGGAAGAGCGTTGCCAGGGGGCGGTAAAGTAGGCCGGGGCCTATAAGGGATAAAGATACATTTGTCAGCTAACTGCCAGAAAACTGGAGTTGCTGTCGCTTAAAAGCTTTTTTGTCACCTTGAGAAGAAGCCTAGCAGTTAGGGAGAGTCTAGATAAGCTATTAAATATGTATTCCAAACTGATATTCTCATATCAGATTAAACAGAAAGATATTAACAGCCGGGGCGTGGCAAACTCGATAAGCAATAATATATTCGCAAAAAAATGAATAACCATCCCCATACCGACCCCGCCTAGGTAAGTCATCATCATTTTCGCTTCTAATTTTGAAAGACAGCCAGCCAAGCTGGGGGGAATAGGCAAGCAGGCAGGGCCACGCGACAATGCCAGGATAGAAGGAATATAGCTCTATAGCCTGCTCAGGGACTACAGAAGATTGCAGTACTCGCGGCAGCATCCCCCCTCACCCCGGCAAGTGGTGGTATGGATGCGAGACCCGGTGAGACAGTGGAGACGAGAAAAAAAGAGAGAAAGGCCCGGACAGATGGGAAAATCTCCGAGAATTCATCCTGTTCCCCGCGCTTTTGTCAGTATCGAGGCCTCCCTGCCCCTGTCAAGCAGCTCGCGCCACCGCCTCCACCCATTTTCCTATCTTCTAAAATGTTCTCCCTGCTCTCAGCCTCCGCTGCTGCTTCTGCTATCACGCGTTGGGAGTGTGATACCGGGGTAACAGCGAGGAATGAGCGAGGAGAGAAGCATATACTGCCACAAATTTATCCCCAAAAAGCGATTCTGATTTATGCAAGCCTAGCTCCAAAAAAGCATTTCCTTCTACTAAACTCTTCCTTGGCTGCTATGACCAAATGCCCAATTTAGTTTTATCGCCTCTGATCCTCAGACTGGTCCAGCTGCCAGCATCATTTGACTCTGAGCAGCTGCTCGTAGCTTAACTATAGCGCTAAACTATAGTGGTTAGGATTAAATAGGGATGGGCTTGAATTCGGGGTGATGGAGTAAAAATATTCAGGATATTGGGATTAAACCGGGGTGGTGGGATCAAATCGTCAAGATGGTGGGATCAAATCGGGATGATGGGATCGAATCGGGATGATGGGATCGAATCGGGATGATGGGATCGAATCGGGATAATGGGATCGAACCGGCATGATGGGATCAGAATGGTGGGATGCATCGGGATGCCAGCTAACCTCAAACTTGGTGCGCAGCTCCTGCACATTGGCTGTGATCTCATCAGGACAGGGTATGTTGTAGAACTCGCCCTCCTCCTGATTGAGCAGCTTAAACCAGCCGGTAACCGGGGCTTTGACCAGCTCGCTGATCCCGAAGCTCATGGCGCCCATGAAGTCGTTGCGTGAGGTCCGATCCCAGTCCCACACCTCGATTGAGAGCCTCTTGCCGAAGTCCTCCTTCCGAAGGTCGCTGTACAGATAAAAATGCATAGAAAAACATGAAGGCTTGTAGGGAAGCGTACGGTATCGCTCGTAAAGCAAAACGGATTCGGTCATAAATCATTGCGGACAAAAACTTGGTCTGGAATGTTCTAAATTTGCTGGAGCCGGCGAAAGTTCGAAATCGTGTTTGCAAAAAGTAAAAAAGCGAAGCTGCTTGCTTCAATAGATATCGAATATTGTACAAACTAAATTTCCATCGCCTTAGTAGCTAATGCATGTCACCTTAGTAGCTAATGTCCATCGCCTTAGTAGCTAATGCATGTCACCTTAGTAGCTAATGTCCATCGCCTTAGTAGCTAATGTCCATCGCCTTAGTAGCTAATGCATGTCACCTTAGTAGCTAATGTCCATCGCCTTAGTAGCTAATGCATGTCACCTTAGTAGCTAATGTCCATCGCCTTAGTAGCTAATGCATGTCACCTTAGTAGCTAATGTCCATCGCCTTAGTAGCTAATGTCCATCGCCTTAGTAGCTAATGCATGTCACCTTAGTAGCTAATGTCCATCGTCTTAGTAGCTAATGCATGTCACCTTAGTAGCTAATGTCCATCGCCTTAGTACTAGTAGCTAATGCATGTCACCTTAGTAGCTAATGTCCATCGCCTTAGTAGCTAATGCATGTCACCTTAGTAGCTAATGTCCATCGCCTTAGTAGCTAATGCATGTCACCTTAGTAGCTAATGTCCATCGCCTTAGTAGCTAATGCATGTCACCTTAGTAGCTAATGTCCATCGCCTTAGTAGCTAATGTATGTCACCTTAGTAGCTAATGCATGTCACCTTAGTAGCTAATGTCCATCGTCTTAGTAGCTAATGCATGTCACCTTAGTAGCTAATGTCCATCGTCTTAGTAGCTAATGCATGTCACCTTAGTAGCTAATGTCCATCGCCTTAGTAGCTAATGTCCATCGCCTTAGTAGCTAATGCATGTCACCTTAGTAGCTAATGTCCATCGCCTTAGTAGCTAATGCATGTCACCTTAGTAGCTAATGTCCATCGCCTTAGTAGCTAATGCATGTCACCTTAGTAGCTAATGTCCATCGCCTTAGTAGCTAATGCATGTCACCTTAGTAGCTAATGCATGTCACCTTAGTAGCTAATGTCCATCGTCTTAGTAGCTAATGCATGTCACCTTAGTAGCTAATGTCCATCGCCTTAGTAGCTAATGCATGTCACCTTAGTAGCTAATGTCCATCGCCTTAGTAGCTAATGTCCATCGCCTTAGTAGCTAATGCATGTCACCTTAGTAGCTAATGTCCATCGTCTTGGCTAATGTCCATTGGCGAATTCACATGCATAGCACAATTTAGTTCTTTATTTACGGCAACATAAATCGTACTCACAAGACCAGTTTTTCATTCCACACGGGATTTAGCGTGGCCTTGATGACGCGGGTCTTTTTCTTTGAATTGCTATCGTCAGGCAGCAGTTTGAGCTTCACGTACGGATCTGCCAAGCCGTTGGGATCCATTGGGACCAGGTTTTTGCCTTCGATCACTGCGGGATAGCGGTAGGTACAAAATGAGCTTTCTAGGTGAACTTTAGGACATAAACTATACTGGTGCCATTGGGGCCAGTTTAGCGCCTCCTGACACCTACTGTGATGCTTCATGGCACCTATTGTGGCGCTTCCTGACACAATTTGTGGCGCCTCTTGGCACCTCCTGTGGCGTGACAACTACTGTTGCTCCTGACACCTTATGTGGCGCCTCCTGACAACTACTGTTGCTCCCGACACCTCATGTGGCGCCTCCTGACAACTACTGTTGCTCCTGACACCTCATGTGGCGCCTCCTGACACCTGTGGCGCCTCCTGACACCTGTGGCGCCTCCTGACACCTGTGGCGCCTCCTGACACCTGTGGCGCCTCTTGACACCTGTGGCGCCTCCTGACAACAACTGTTGCTCCTGGCACCTTCAGTGGCGCCTACTGACAACTAACTTGGCGCCATTTCAGACAACTTTTGGCGCCTCCAGACACCTAATTTAGCACTTTCGAGGCCATTTTTGCCGATCCGACACCTCAATCCATTAGTCGAGCCATATCCTGTCATTTAGTTTTCAAGGGCTGTAGACTTCGGTTCCGCTTATGTCTCTGAAGGCTCATTTATCCCATATACACACAGGTACATTGAATTACGCTCGCTTGTCCCGTGAATTACTTGTATCCGATGAATCACGTATACAATCCGTCGCGTTTTGCTGTAGCAATTAATCTGAGAGCTTGACAGCCATGGCAACCCGGAGATATTCTGCTGGCCTATATATGACACACGGCTCCTAAATTAGACTTGATCGATTGGTTTAAAATAAGATGATCAGATACTGGAAAATGTTGTGAAGACAGGAGATCCATGCAATAATGACTGTAATAAGTTATCTTCCTTGTGAGCGACCATGAAAGTTTTATTTTAGTTCAACTATATTTAGACTTTTACCGCACCAACCAGCGTCAAAGTGCACTAATCGGACTCAAAACTGCCTCAACCAGCCTCAAAACTGCCCCAAACCAGCCTCAAAACTGCCTCAACCAGCCTCAAAACTGCCTCAACCTGCCTCAAAACTGCCTCAAAACTGCCCCAACCAGCCTCAAAACTGCCTCAACCAGCCTCAAAACTGCCCCAGCCAGCCTCAAAACTGCCTCAACCAGCCTCAAAACTGCCCCAGCCAGCCTCAAAAGCCTCAAAACTGCCTCAACCAGCCTCAAAACTGCCCCAACCAGCCTCAAAACTGCCTCAACCAGCCTCAAAACTGCCCCAGCCAGCCTCAAAACTGCCTCAACCAGCCTCAAAACTGCCTCAACCAGCCTCAAAACTGCCTCAAAACTGCCCCAACCACCCTCAAAACTGCCCCAACCAGCCTCAAAACTGCCTCAACCAGCCTCAAAACTGCCCCAACCAGCCTCAAAACTGCCTCAACCACCCTCAAAACTGCCCCAACCAGCCTCAAAACTGCCCCAACCAGCCTCAAAACTGCCCCAACCAGCCTCAAAACTGCCTCAACCACCCTCAAAACTGCCCCAACCAGCCTCAAAACTGCCTCAACCTGCCTCAAAACTGCCCCAACCAGCCTCAAAACTACAGGAATGTATGCACCAGAAAATGGCTTTGAATCAAAACTCAAGAATGCAGAAACTATTGTACTTCTGCCATATCGGTTATGTTGTTGGGGAATAATGAATACTTCCAGTCCGGTTATTATTTCTATATAATAATAATCTGTTGTGCAAATAATCAATATAATTACTGCTCAGTAATGGGTTATATATTGTGTATAATACAATGCATAGCGTCTAATCTAACAGAATTTATTGCTTAATGAAAATAATTCAATATCCATTTCGAATTTCCATTTCTATATATACTAATAATTATTGAATACGGAATTTAGTGCGTGAAATTAATACATCCGATAAAAGAATCAATGTACTGCATAGATATGCCTTCCTCTTACTGTTACGGGCTCATATACTCTACCGAGAACAATCAGAGCAGCACTGGCTAGTTACGCAATTTAATAAGGTACCATGTCCTGGGCTTTTCAAAGCGGCAGAATCAAATTACCAGTCGGCATTAAGCAAAGAGTTCCAAATCAAGTAAAATACCCAACATCTCTGAACCACAGAAGTTGCAAAAGTCTGCAGACTCCGTATACACAGATTGCTCAGATTCAACAATTGATGAAACTCAAAGAAACTCAATAGTTATAAAATTATCGATACTCAAAATTAAATATGCACTACAAAAGATATGGAACTCGAATTAAATGGTATCCAAAACATGGGAAACTCCAAATTCAGAATGCCAACAATTGAGGTTGATGCATTCAAAAAATACGATACGAACAATACATTAAAGGACATTGCAACTCTAAATTTCTAGAAGCTCGAACCTTCATAAGCTCGAAGCTTCACAAGCTCGAAACTTCATCACAAGCTCGAAACTTCATCACAAGCTCGAAACTTCACAAGCTCGAAACTTCATCACAAGCTCGAAACTTCACAAGCTCGAAACTTCACAAGCTCGAAACTTCAAAAGCTCGAAACTTCACAAGCTCGAAACTTCACAAGCTCGAAACTTCACAAGCTCGAAACTTCACAAGCTCGAAACTTCACAAGCTCGAAACTTCATCCCAAGCTCGAAACTTCACAAGCCCGAAACTCGAAACTGAAATAAGCTCGAGCTTGTGAAAATAAACGACCCAATAGCAGCAATACACACATACAGCAACAGTAGTAGCATTCAGTAGTATTCGAAATTATAAAACAGATCAGGCAGCTGGCTATTTGTCTCTATACTACTAGCCCTCTTCCCTCCCCCCCCCTCCAGCTGGAGCGATGGAGCAGGCAGCAGGAGGCTGGGCGCAGAGGTGGATCAGGCAAACACAACCGGCTTCGCTGCCGCTTCCCACCTGTCCGCCGGGCTGCGGGCGCGCTCCACACGCGCAGATTAAAAGAGAGAGAGAGAGAGAGAGAATGTGCGCACTTTTGCCAAAAGCTCCACCCTTGGGGACCGCACCCTTTGCTGCTTAGCCAAGGAGCACTATTAGATCAAGCATCTAGAGTGGAAACTGAATGCTAGGTATTTAAAAAACGTCGCTTTTATCTTTTAACCTTTACAAATAAAGTTGATATTTCAATGAGGATTTGAGGATTCTAAACTTTTTATAGAATTGTTCAAAGCAGGGGTCGGCAAACTTCGGCCCACGGGCCACACGAGGCCTGCAAAGCCTCTCTACCCGGCCCTCGAGTTCTTTGAAACTTCACAATAGCAATCCGGCCTGCTTAAGGTAATTGTGTCTTCTATTGTCTATAATGATCTCTTTTCTTTTCTCTCCTCTTCTCCTCCTCTCTCGTCTCTCCTCTCACCCCTCTTCTCTCCTCTCTCTTCTCTCCTCTCCTCTCCTCTCCTCTCCTCTCCTCTCCTCTTTCTCTCCTCTCCTATTCAGTCTCTCCTCTCTTCTCCTTTAGAATTTTATTTCTCTTCTCTATTCCCTCTGACAATCTCTCTCCCGTCTCCCCTACTCTAGCTCACAATCATGCACTAGATTTACTAGGTACGCACATACTTAAAGGCTGATTAATTTAATGTTTTTAGATTAAAATGCATATTACTTACAAAAAAAATCTACGGAAGCCAACTGGTAATATTTAGAAAGCTTGTTTAATTGTTTAATTTAAGCTTCCATTGCTTTCCAATCCAGATGCTTGATCGCGGAACTCCATGGCTCAGCCAAAAATTCACGTCCTTGTCATTCCTTTCAGCTCCTCGATCGCCTCTATTTTAGCTACGACATAAAAAAATGTTTTTATACTTTACAAACCTAACTGTACCCCCAATGAACTACACGCACAAACTTGAATAACAGCAACCAACTTGCTTGCAAAATACTTCTTTTTCTCAGAAACTAAACCCAGATGAACTTTTGCCATAGGCTCTTACCTATGGCTAATAAAAATGAGTTGAGACAAACTGTCTTCTGTTTCAGTAGCAATCGACCGCTGGCCGGGAGCAGGATGCATAAATTTATCAGCAATAATGAAAAAAGGAGAAACCACACGGCTTGTTTCTTGCTCCTGGAAGAAGAGCACCACTTTTGAGGCAAGCAAGTCATGCCCGGTCTGAATATGAATAAATTGGTTCTAGGATTCTAAGAAATGAGCAAAATTGAGGGCGATCTATCTGCACTGGCTACTGCGTGTCTGCGGACACCAGCGGCGGATTTAGAAATTTAAAATGAGATTGTAACTATAAGATAATATAGACGAGAGGGGCACCATAAGATAGACGAGATGGGCGCCATAATATAGACGAGAGGAGCGCCATAATATAGACGAGATGGGCGCCATAATATAGACGAGATGGGCGCCATAATATAGACGAGATGGGCGCCATAATATAGACGAGATGGGCGCCATAATATAGACGAGAGGGGCGCCATAATATAGACGAGAGGAGCGCCATAATATAGACGAGACGGGCGCCATACTGAGCAAGTTGAGGGCGTTGATGACCTTTTTTAGTCCAAAGGAAATGGGAAAATGGTGACATCATCGCCCTTTAATCCGCCCCTGTCGCGCACCTTCAACGTGAAGCTTATTAGCTTCGCTGCGAATTTTCAAATCCAGTCGGCCTCGACGCTCCGTATGATCGATGCCGCACAGCATTGGCACGTTCTTTTCGCACCGCTTGTGCACGTTCATGTCGCAGCCTGAAGGATTGGGAGGGTTGGGAGAGGCAAGTGAGGCGGGTTGGCTGGCTGCATGCAGCTACGGCTGCGGATTTTCGGCAGATGGATAACGGCGAAGAGCTTGTTGAACAATATAATAAAATAATTCATGGCTTCGTTTATTACAAATCGTAACGATTGCTAAGGCCCTGCGCCCTTGTATTAGTTGCATTGGGTCTTGCTTATTATACACTTCCACATGGGGTGCAGGATTCGAGAGGAAGTATAAATTTTCCTAACACAATATTTTAACAGAGCCAGTTTAGCAAACGCAAAGGTACTCTGTATAGTTCTGTACGCTGGCGGAAAAATTCGAATGGGCAGCTGTACCAATACAGCGATATTTTCTTAAACATTTACTTGCTTTTAGAATTGGGCATCAATGCTTATCAGAGGGTTAGGGTGGAGAAAATGCCTGATAAGGGGGCAACTATACATTATTGGCGGACCGAATGAAAAGTCTGACTAAAAGCATGATAGCTGGAGGCGACGCAGGAGACAGCGGATCAAGAAAGTACAGACAGGCTTTAACTGGAATTCATCATGGAGCTTACATTCGCATTTCAGGCCCTGGTGGAACAGGCCGTACAGCAGTGAGCCGCAATGGTCGCAAAATGTTGGACTGGTGTAGCTGGTGACCCTGAACTTGTGATTGTTGTGAAACTGCAATTTTTAACAAATGAAATATAGTTTTTTTAACGATTGTAAAATTGAGGTAAGTATATAATGAAAAATCTATTCACACGTAAAATATTTTCAAATGAATTAAAACAGGTATGGAAAAATTCTCACATCAGTGTCAGGCCCGTGATCCGCGCCAGGACAGGCAAAGGTGACCAGTTCGTGGCATCTCTTGTGCACAGCGAAAGAACAAACTGAAATTTCAATGATTAGTATTTGTTTTACAGTAAAAACCAAGAGAAATATAATTTCAATTAAATATTTATTTAGAATATTACCTTTGCATTGAAATCCTTGCTTTCCAAATCCCCTTCAAATGATTTGAGAATTATTGATTATCAGATTAAAAATAATAAATAGGTTAAAATATTAAAATGTAAAATTCTTATTTCAATTATTAAAATGGTACTAGATGCTCAACAAATGTTCATACCTATAAACTATTGTCACCAATGTACTTATTTACTGCCTAAAAACTTAAATAAAAATAGATATAAGCTATTTAAACACTTTTATTTATTTTTTGAAGAGATGTAGAACTACATCTTAGCCATACTGAATACAAATGTTTATAGTTATGATTAGGTATTAAAATTATTTAGGAAATAGATGAACCTACTGGGTTCTAGGAAATAAATATAAACACTAACAAGAAAATACTTAAAACTGTCCAGTAAAATAAATTGAAATGAGTATAAATGTAATTAAATATCAAGGACAAAATATAGTCATAGATTTTAAAAAATAACCATTATAAGCTTGCTAGAAAATCTGACTTTCTTAGACTAAACTACCAAAAATACTCTAAACTACAATTACATTTTTTGTTTGCTTTAAATAATCTGTGCAAAGTAGAAAGTATCAAAGTAAGCTAAGAGTACATATATCAATTAAATATTACATTAAGATATCATTTCTTCTATTAAGAATCTGCACTTCTATCTTGCCTAGGACAATCTTTGAAAAATAAGTAACTCCTTGTGTCTACTGAACCTGTCAAGCCTACCTACTGGACAACTAATGATAGGCCTTATATAACTTACCAGATGAAATCAGTACAGTGTCCACAGAATGTTGGCTGTTTAAAAAATCTAGCCACAAACTTGTGATTCTTGACCTCGTGCACATTCTTTTGTCGCAGTGCTCCCCTTCGAGCAAACGCTTTCATTAAATGTTGATCATCATCGTTTTCCATAGTCATTATTTAGGATAGTAGAAAATACTTTCGACAGTGCTAAATTGATTTTGAGAATATATATGCGATAACAAAAATCACAATTTTATAAGAAGCCAGACAGTATCTACTGTTCGCCAACTATCATACTATAAGGTAATAAGCATAAAACGACCTTTAAGCGTTGATCTATTACACAATTATACTTAAATACTCTCCCTGCAAAAACAGAATTAAGAAAGCATGATAATCAGGAGCGCCTGATTCTTGTAATCTTTATACACTCAAAAACCACCATCGCGAAATCCCGTTCGATGGTTTTCGTTTTTAACGACTATTGATTTTTATGAGCTGGATTCATCATTTGAGAACTATTGATGCGGAAATCTTGAACGTCCCAGTCGTTTACGTTTATATTTTCTACTGACCTGCATTTGAAATATGCGCAGCAATATAGGCTGCTTGAATTAAAGGCTGCTTTGAACACTGCATATCTCCAAAACGTCATATCTCCGATTCTTCATATCTCTGACATGTTAACCCTAATCCTATACTCTAACCCTAACCCTAACGGAGGTATGAAGTGTCAGAAATATGGAGTCTCAGAGATATGAAACTCCCCCCGTGGCGCCGACGCAGATAAGACTAGAGAGGGATGCATTGGTACAGTCTAGCACGGACCTGTGTAATAAGTACTATATAAGTACAGTACCTAGGCTAGGGGTCCAAGCATTATACTTTTCAAATTAACTGTCAACAACAGAACGTCTGATGGCCCCGGCCTATAGTTGCCAAAGCATACAATTTGTCACAATGGCAATGCCACAGTCGGCATGACACAGCTGAGCTCAGCTAATTAAGTAGCACTCTCTCAGCTGTACCAGTCTGAAACCAGCCTGGTCGACTCCGCCGTGGCCAAGGCCAAGGCAGGTAAACTAAATCAGAAGATCTTTGCTCAACTGGCGAGGGCGACTCTGTGGTGCGGCCAGGCGCCCATGCCACCAGTACCTGCTATTTCAGCTATGGATCGCCTATCAGAGTGACGCCGGGGACCACGAGGCCAATCTCCATCTGGCCCCAGCTGTACCAGGTGGCCGCCTCAGACTCGGCACGATGAACTGTCGAACTCTGAAGGCCCCCTGGCGTCGCATCATTCTCGTCCAGCTGGCGATCACGGCCTACAGCTGGACCTCATCATGCTGTGCGAGGTTTCTATCGTGGCTGAGCCGGGGCTCCACTCTGTGGACCTCGGACCCGGCTAGAGCCTCCAGCTGTACACGTCGGCAGACGACCGCGGCCGGGGCGGTGTCAGCGTACTGGTCGGACCGCGCCTTCGACAGAACGTGCACTGCACTTCGCTGTCCCCGCGACTGATGCGCGGGGTCGACCTGCGCCTGCTGCATCCGGCTGTTCTGCGCGTATGCACCCGCCGCTGCTCAACCCAAGGAGGCTCGTGCCTTCGACTACCTGGCTGGGCAGCTAGAAGAAGTGCCAACCGAGACACGCTGGCGGTGCTCTGAAACCTGAACGCAGTTCCGTGGAGGTCCGAGCGCTCGCTCTTTGTCGCGGGACGCGAGAACGCCAACATGCCTCGCCCTGCCCCGCCCTGACTCCACAACGCTGCCGCCTCTGGGGCCAAGCCCGGAGCCCGCGGCAGTTTTCGAGAACTGCGTCGCGGTGTTGAACTTCCTCGGGAAGGCGGGCGCCGTCTGACGCCCGGTGTTATGGGCCCTGGCCCGAGCGCGCCCGAAGAAGAAGAAGAAGAAGAAGAAGAACGCCAACACCGATGCGCTGGAGGATCTGCTTGACCGGCTGGACTTGGTGTCCACGAACACCCAGTTCCACAAGCTCCCTACCCGCCTGGTCACCTTTGCGGGCTGCAAGAGATGGCGACGGAACGCACGCGGGCGAAATGCCACGAGGAGACTGGTGCAACTCGATCATACGCTGGTTGGTACTCGCGAGCGCCGCCGAGACACCAACTGCGACACGGCTCCGCTGGCTCTCCGGTCAGACCACCGACTCCTGATCTGCGACTTGCGGCTTCACGACCAGCTCTATCGACCACCAAAGCAGCGGTCACGGCGCTACTATCGCGCTCTGTTGGACACCCGCGTGAAGCGTCAATTCGCGGGCGCCTTCGTCAGCACGCTTGGAGACAGCGCGAGGCGGAATCTTACATTCCTACCTGCTATGCTAATGATAGTATTCGTACATATAGGCTACGCCTCTGCCATTTCCCACATATTGCTGCCGTCCCTTTGCCACCCCCCCCCCTGGCCACGCCACGGGTTTTCCAGGCCGGCCCATTCCAGTTGTTGACACAGCTATGCTAAAGCTAACACACTCAATGGTTAACAACAGTAATAAATTTAAAATAAAAAAACGAGTATGGCATAGGGAATAGTTGAGCGGGTGTGCGGGTACTCACTATGTATTTAATAAAGGGCTACATTTATTTATTTTTAGTTTTTAAAAACTTATTGCACGAGCATATTATGGGGATTTCCGAAAAATTGTTGAATAAATTCATCAAAGTCCGCAGCATAACAACCTATCAATTATAGCTAACTCCTAATTTTCTATACGTTATTAGCAGACCACAGATTCTAGAATTACTAGATGGGCCATTCAGCAAATTTGCTTGTAAACTACTTTCAGTTCAGTAGCAGGTTAAACAGGCATTTAAATGTATTTTTAAAGCCGCTTATTTATTGGCTCTTACCCTCCAGCCTTTAACCCTTTCGCGCTTTTCCACACTACCCCCCCCGCCCGCCGTAATTTTTATTTGTCTTTCTCGGAATTCCAGCCTAAAGCTATTATGTACATTTCAGAGGACTGGCTCATGTACATTATGGCTGAACCAATTAGCAAGTTGTTTACGCCTGCAAGCTTGGGCTTCTAAACTTATCAAAGTCATTTCAGCTGCCTTATTTATAAAATATCTTATGTATTCTTCTTTGCTACTGAAATTATAGCACGAGCTAGAAAGCTGCTTTACGAAGTATATGTGCCCGAGGGGCCTATCTAGTTCCTTTAGAATCTGTGCAACAGACAGGGTAGCGCATAAAATCATTTAATTACTACTATTATTATTATTTTATTTTTTATTACCAGAAAAGCGAACGAAGGAGACAGAAAGAGAGAATTGGGTTTTATAATAATGACAGCTTTCTGTAATTAAATATCAGGTTGAAAAACTAGCCGATGCTCTCACCTGTACATACTGTCATGCCAAGGAAAGATTTTGCCTGCTAATTATCCTGTAATAAGTTCAAAGGTTTTAAACTAATACTGCGCTCGAGTCTGACAAGAGAATTATGAAACTACGAGATTTACTAAGAACATCTCGATCGAGGTCTACTGTAAGTAGTTGACCTGCGATTTATGACTAAAAATTAAAATAAGCTGGTAAGTAGCCATGGCAGTCACGGAGACCCCTGTGAGGCACAAAAAATGAATAAGCGAATTTTGAGACTTCAATAGGGAAATAGTAACGCAGGGCTATCTATAGAGAACCAGAAAAAATTCTAAACTCGATTTGTATAGTGACTACAAGAGTGCTGTGAGCAAGCGATGACTGATTCTGTTGGTCTCAGAAAAAACCTTTAACAAAAAACAGCAAATAAAATGACAGATGAAGGCGCCCATGTAGCTTCTTTTAATTCACTAATTGAGTCTAAAACATCAGACTAAAGTAACTCATTGAGTTGTTAATTTCGGAACCATATTTTATCAGTGAAGCCGGACACGAAGTCTGTTGCCGAGGCCTGGTTTGGTCAGTTTTGAACGAAAGCTGTTGCAGCGAATTGTGCCAGGTGCTGACTAATCCAGGTCCTTGATCGGGGGTCCGACTGGAAGTTTTAGAAGAGGCTAGTCTAGATTGCAATGCCAATTAATGTGGCTGGCAGATTACATAATAATAATAATAATATTTGATTACACCTGCCCTAAGTGGGCCAGATGTGCAACCGACAGCTCAGACGCAGCTATTGCGCGGCGTATCTGAAGGCTGCGTACGGCTGTTCAGTCCAAGGACTGGGGGGGGGGGTCGCAACACACACCCTTAATTACCTTAGCTAATGCTGGCACCCATTTTACAGCTGGGTGAACTGAAGCAATGCAGAGTTGAGTGTCTTGCTCAGGGACACAGATTGAATCAGTGGAATGGGAAATCGAACCCCCGACCTTCAAGTCGTGAGTCCGACGGTCTAACCACTAGGCTACAATAACCTCACTCTAGGCTACAACCCCACTGGTTACAACCCCGACTGACATGCAGATTGCAATGGCAAACAATGTGTCTGGCAGATTGCAATGGCAAACAATGTGTGTGGCAGATTGCAATGGCAAACAATGTGTGTGGCAGATTGCAATGGCAAACAATGTGTGTGGCGTTGTAGCGGGAGTCGCCTCACCGTCAGTGTATTTCCTGGCCACAAACTTGAGCACTTCGTCCATCAGCAGCACGGGGAAGGAGATCTTGATGACGGCGAACCACTCCTCCAGAGTCAGGTTGGTTATCTGGAAGACTTTCTGTAGAAATTGAGCAGACAGAAGATTAAATAAATTTGCGAGTTAGACTCAGACTACTGCGAGATATAATATGCTCAAAAGATAATACAATTGGCACTTGCCGACATGAATTCCACGTGCAGGATGAAGAAATGCAGCGACATTGACAGAACAATCGCTCCAATCAGCCACACGTTCTTCCATGGGGGCATGGCGATCAGGGACTGGTTCTCAGACAGGCTGGAATTGAGGTTTGAGCAGAGCTGGTTGAGGTACAACTTCTACCCAGGATATTTTGTCGAAAAACCAAGCGTCACAAGAGCTCATCACGGAAATTAACTGTCAGACTGTGATGGACAAACAGGTGATGAATCTCGATGGTAATTAGTCAGACTGTGATAGACAAACAGGTGATGAATCTCGATGGTAATTAGTCAGACTGTGATGGACAAACAGGTGATGAATCTCGATGGTAATTAGTCAGACTGCGATGGACAAACAGGTGATGAATCTCGATGGTAATTAGTCAGACTGTGATAGACAAACAGGTGATGAATCTCGATGGTAATTAGTCAGACTGTGATAGACAAACAGGTGATGAATCTCGATGGTAATTAGTCAGACTGTGATAGACAAACAGGTGATGAATCTCGATGGTAATTAGTCAGACTGTGATGGACAACAGGTGATGAATCTCGATGGTAATTAGTCAGACTGTGATAGACAAACAGGTGATGAATCTCGATGGTAATTAGTCAGACTGTGATGGACAAACAGGTGATGAATCTCGATGGTAATTAGTCAGACTGTGATAGACAAACAGGTGATGAATCTCGATGGTAATTAGTCAGAATGTGATAGACAAACAGGTGATGAATCTCGATGGTAATTAGTCAGACTGTGATGGACAAACAGGTGATGAATCTCGATGGTAATTAGTCAGACTGTGATGGGCAAACAGGTGATGAATCTCGATGGTAATTAGTCAGACTGTGATGGACAAACAGGTGATGAATCTTGATGGTAATTAGTCAGAATGTGATGGACAAACAGGTGATGAATCTCGATGGTAATTAGTCAGACTGTGATGGACAAACAGGTGATGAATCTCGATGGTAATTAGTCAGAATGTGATAGACAAACAGGTGATGAATCTCGATGGTAATTAGTCAGACTGTGGTGGACAAACAGGTGATGAATCTCGATGGTAATTAGTCAGAATGTGATAGACAAACAGGTGATGAATCTCGATGGTAATTAGTCAGACTGTGATGGGCAAACAGGTGATGAATCTCTATCATCTATATACTCGTATAGATATTAACAACCCTTCAGAAGGCATTGAAAGCAAGAGAAAAAGCAGCTAAAACTGCAAATTCAGCATGCAGCAAGCAGTGTCGCAAAGTCGTGCAGTAGCACACGCTCAAATCCAGGACAATGTAACGCAAATTATCCCATTAGCTGCTGCTTTCTGATTTACACTACGCTCGTATTATAAGAGGCAGGCAAAACAAAATAAGTTAGGAACAAATGACAATAGCTTGGCTGGAGAGAAATTGAACAGTATATAGGGTTGCTTCCGGTTTCTAAAATAAACACCGAATGCTTTACAGCATAATGTTGTGCTGTTGTACGAAATAGAACTTCCTTGCATCTCTTTAATTCAATTTACTCCTTTCCCTAATCCCCCTAAACATGTCTCACGCAGGCTGGTCACATTGGGGGCGATTAAATTAGTTTAGCAGCTTTGCAAAATGGGATAGCGCTGTACATTGTTATGGACTAGCGAGTGTGGTCACGCCGACTTTCCAACCGCTTGTGCACAGCGGGAAAATTTTCCGGACAAATTCGATTGAGCAATCTTACAGCTCGCCAACAATTTGGCGTTGCAAATTTAAACAACTGCGCGTTTAAGGAAGGGGGCGTGCGGCGCCGTCTCTCTACACTTTTGTATTGATAGAAAACAAATAGAAACATTATCGTTGTCATAGCAACCAGCCTGCGTGCGACTGCTATAATAATGCATAAGCCTAGTAAAGTGCAACTGCAAAATTAAGGCGCGCTGTTTCGCCTTCTCTCCAACCAGCCGCCCAAGGAATGAGTCAATAGGCGGAATGGGATAGAAAAACGTGCATAGAGGAAAGCGCTGGATTAATTTAAAATATCCAACCTATCTTTGAAACCCCAATCAACCAGTTACGGTCAACTAAATTTGCTCTAGGCCCGTTTTCGATGCAAAAGAAGGAATTGGAATTCTTCGGTTTTTAGCACTAAATTCCATATATTTCTCCTTTAGGACTTTTGAATTCCAAATGAAGCAGGTTATGCGTTTTTTCGAGGTGCACTAATAGGTCGAAGCTAGTAGGGGATCTGATATCTTAGGCTAGCTGGCTTTCTTAGATAGCTGGCTTTCAGGACGGATGCTTTTTGCTTTAAAAATCATTTCCCTTAAGAAATTAACAATTGTGACTGTACAAGGCTAAAATGTACGAGACAGCTCATAGACAGCCAACGGGGGCCGCAGATTGCTAGTTTCCCAATACTAAAAATGCGGCTTTTAATTCACTTGAAACTTAAGCCTAAGCCCACGGTCTCTTTATACGCTATACCATCGCCTCCTCTCTATACATTCTGGCCACTCATTATTTCCCCACTTAGCTAGAATTGCTTAGGTTTAATCTAATCAGAGCGGGGCACTCTCTGATTGGCTGGAGAGGGTCAGAACTTGGAGGAGGCGGGGCGACGATTAGCCAATGTACATCTATGATCGTACTTTGGGGTTAGAGGGCTAGTAGAGGCGCCGAGAAAAGGCAATGAATGATTGAGGCAATAAAAGATGCGAAAAGTAATCATCTGGACGCACGCTCGCACGCCCCCACCTATTCATAGCGTTACACATCTCAATGACAACGAGCACGCTCAGTGCCATCGTCATCGGCTTCGGGTGCGAGAAAATTGCGCAATCGATGCCTTCAAATCGCGACTCCTGGGCAAGGCACTGCGCCTGGTGGGTCTGGAATGGCGGGACAACAAAGGAGAATAGCAAGGTTAATATTAATAGGCAGTTAATCCGCCTCACCTGTTCATAGCATTGAGCATTTCAATTAGCACAAGGACAGATAAGGCCATGGTCATTGGCTTTGGATTATTGAATATTTTGCAGTCGATGCCGGCAAAGTTTTGCTCCTCGGCCAGGCACTGCATGTGATGCGTCTGAAAGAGCCGATCAATTAACTCTATGGAATTTGCAAACATACATGTAACGCGTGAAGTAAGCGAATAGCAGATTGTTCAGTAGGTAGCTGAGCTGTAAAATGGCAGATTGTTCAGTAGGTAGCTGAGCTGTAAAATGGCAGATTGTTCAGTATGTATCTGAGTTGAATAATGGCAGATTGTTCAGTATGTATCTGAGTTGAATAATGGCAGATTTTTCTGTGGGTAGCTGAGCTGTAAAATGGCAGATTTTTAGTATGTATCTGAGTTGAATAATGGCAGATTGTTCAGTATGTAGCTGAGTTGAATAATGGCAGATTGTTCTGTGGGTAGCTGAGTTGAATAATGGCAGATTGTTCAGTATGTATCTGAGTTGAATAATGGCAGATTGTTCAGTATGTAGCTGAGTTGAATAATGGCAGATTGTTCTGTGGGTAGCTGAGTTGAATAATGGCAGATTGTTCAGTATGTATCTGAGTTGAATAATGGCAGATTGTTCAGTATGTATCTGAGTTGAATAATGGCAGATTGTTCAGTATGTATCTGAGTTGAATAATGGAAGATTGTTCAGTATGTATCTGAGTTGAATAATGGCAGATTGTTCAGTATGTATCTGAGTTGAATAATGGCAGATTGTTCAGTAGGTAGCTGAGCTGTAAAATGGCAGATTGTTCAGTATGTATCTGAGTTGAATAATGGCAGATTGTTCTGTGGGTAGCTGAGTTGAATAATGGCAGATTTTTCTGTGGGTAGCTGAGTTGAATAATGGCAGATTGTTCAGTATGTATCTGAGTTGAATAATGGCAGATTGTTCAGTATGTATCTGAGTTGAATAATGGCAGATTGTTCAGTATGTATCTGAGTTGAATAATGGCAGATTGTTCAGTATGTATCTGAGTTGAATAATGGCAGATTGTTCAGTATGTATCTGAGTTGAATAATGGCAGATTGTTCAGTAGGTAGCTGAGCTGTAAAATGGCAGATTGTTCAGTATGTATCTGAGTTGAATAATGGCAGATTGTTCAGTAGGTAGCTGAGCTGTAAAATGGCAGATTGTTCAGTATGTATCTGAGTTGAATAATGGCAGATTGTTCTGTGGGTAGCTGAGTTGAATAATGGCAGATTTTTCTGTGGGTAGCTGAGTTGAATAATGGCAGATTGTTCAGTATGTATCTGAGTTGAATAATGGCAGATTGTTCAGTATGTATCTGAGTTGAATAATGGCAGATTTTTCTGTGGGTAGCTGAGCTGTAAAATGGCAGATTTTTAGTATGTATCTGAGTTGAATAATGGCAGATTGTTCAGTATGTAGCTGAGTTGAATAATGGCAGATTGTTCTGTGGGTATCTGAGTTGAATAATGGCAGATTGTTCAGTATGTATCTGAGTTGAATAATGGCAGATTGTTCAGTATGTAGCTGAGTTGAATAATGGCAGATTGTTCAGTATGTATCTGAGTTGAATAATGGCAGATTGTTCAGTATGTATCTGAGTTGAATAATGGCAGATTGTTCAGTATGTATCTGAGTTGAATAATGGCAGATTGTTCAGTATGTATCTGAGTTGAATAATGGCAGATTGTTCAGTATGTATCTGAGTTGAATAATTGGAGATTGTTCAGTATGTATCTGAGTTGAATAATTGGAGATTGTTCAGTATGTATCTGAGTTGAATAATTGCAGATTGTTCAGTATGTAGCTGAGTTGAATAATGGCAGATTGTTCTGTGGGTAGCTGAGTTGAATAATGGCAGATTGTTCTGTGGGTAGCTGAGTTGAATAATGGCAGATTGTTCTGTGGGTAGCTGAGGTGAATAATGGCAGATTGTTCAGTATGTATCTGAGTTGAATAATGGCAGATTGTTCTGTGGGTAGCTGAGTTGAATAATGGCAGATTGTTCTGTGGGTAGCTGAGTTGAATAATGGCCCAGAGCACAGAGCACAGATGTGATTATTCAACACCTATTCCACGCTAATGTAAAGATAAGGTCGGGTGGACTTGTGTATGACATTTATTTGGCCATTATTTGGCCATTTGGCATGTAGGGGTGAGCAATGGACATGAAATCCTAACGCTGGCACTCAGTCAAATAAAATGGCGCCCCTGACGCCACGGCGAGACAAGTTGAGTCATCAGTGATTCGCGGTTAATGGCTGAAAAGCAGTCACTGAAAACAAGGCAGTTTGTTGGAGTGCTCATCAATGCAAACTCAAGGCATTACCAGTTGATAATAGTTGAGCTGCGGCCCCTTGCTGTAGGCCATGAACCACCAGGCGGCGGCGCCCACAGTTGCGCCGCCAACGTAGCTACCGATGGCCATGTAGCGGAAGAACAGCCAGCCGCTGATCAGCGGCTCCCTGGTGCCGCGCGGCGCCTTGTCCATGATGTCCAGGTCGGGCGGGTTGAAGCCCAGAGCAGTGGCCGGCAGGCCGTCGGTCACCAGGTTCACCCACAGCAGCTGCACTGGGATCAGGGCCTCAGGCAGGCCGAGGGCGGCAGTCAGGAAGATGGAAACAACCTCGCCGATGTTGGATGAGATCAGGTAGCGGATGAACTGCTTCATGTTGTTGTAGATGGCGCGACCTGTTTGAGAAGTGAGCGCAAGCCATCAGTGCATGCATTTTGATCCTCTTTTTCTGAGTTCGAGTTCTTTTACTTAATCTCGCGCCGCGACCCCTGGTTTGATTACGTGCGCAGCCGCATTCACTTGGCCGGTGGGTGGGTTGTCATGAGATGTACAACCATGAAGACCAATCCCCAACCCACAGAGAGTGTACATGCCTGATAATTAGAAAGTCCCTGTGTGAGCGTGGGACGATGTCGCCAAAGGCGTTGCGTCAGGGCGCCCGCACTCCCGCACTCCTATTTAGTAGGTGATCTTTTCTAAAACACTTTTTAATCGTTCAACTTGCGGTTCATTTTCGTTAGGCGTGTACACTCTCTCTGTGCTTTAGGGGTTGGCCTTCGTGGTAGCGAACTGCGCGAGACCAAGCCCGGCGGAATCGAACCTGGGTTGCTGCGAAAGTGTCGAGCCCCCCAACCTACCCTCCTCCACGGCGGCCACAATGGAGCTGAAGTTGTCATCGGCCAGCACCATCTCGGAGGCGGTCTTGGCCACGGCGGTGCCGCTGCCCATGGCGATGCCAATCTCCGCCTTCTTCAAAGCCGGGGCGTCGTTGACTCCGTCGCCGGTCATAGCGCTGATCTCGCCGTCCATCTGCAGGTACTCCACAATCTTCTGCTTGTGGAAGGGCTCCACTCTGGCGAACAGCTTCGCCCGCTTGGTGGCGTCGCGCTGCGCCTCAACGGAAAGGTCGTCGAACTCGCGGCCGGTGAAGCTCTTGCCGTGGGTGGACTCGGTCTCGCCAAATACGCCGATACGACGGCAGATGGCCTCGGCAGTGGCCTGCGGGCGAGTGGGAGACAATCCAGATTTGTTCAGATTTGGTGAGAGCTACCAGGTGTGCGAGAGTGAGAGCTACCAGGTGTGCGAGAGTGAGAGCTACCAGGTGTGTGCGAGAGTGAGAGGTACCAGGTGTGTGCGAGAGTGAGAGGTACCAGGTGTGTGCGAGAGTGAGAGGTACCAGGTGTGTGCGAGAGTGAGAGGTACCAGGTGTGTGCGAGAGTGAGAGGTACCAGGTATGTGCGAGAGTGAGAGCTACCAGTTGATCGGCTCACCTTGTTGTCTCCGGTGATGACGATGACTCGGATGCCGGCTTTGCGGCACTTCTGGATGCTGTCGAACACCTCGGTGCGCGGCGGGTCCAGCATGCCGACAACACCAACGAAGGTGAGATTATTCTCGTAGCGAATGAACTTGGTTGAGTCCTCCAGGTCCATCTCTTTCGGGCTCATCGGGGCGTCGCAGGTGGCCAAAGCCAGGCAGCGCAGGGTGTCCCGTCCGGTGCCGTAGCTGGCCGTGTGCTTCATGATCTCCTCCTTGAGCGCCGGAGTCATTGGTACTTTGTTCTTGCCGACTCGGACGTGAGTGCAGCGGTCCAGCACGCCCTCCGGTGCGCCTTTGACAAACATGCGGGCACCTCCGGGCGGGCCGTTCTTTGTGGGCGTCACGTAAGAGGACATGCTCTTGCGGTCGCGGCTGAACTCAAGGGTAAAGTTCTTATCAAACATTCCCTGTATTGGGCGAGGCGGATGGGCGGTTGGGAGTCAGTGAGCTGTCTGGCATACACGAAGGTATAACATGTCCCGCATCTATAGAAAAACATGTTTGCACAGCTTGAAAGTAGTATGCCATTAGTATTAAAAAAGTCTTCATTTAATTGAGGCAAACCTCGGGATGATACGGGCATAACATTTTCCATGTATTCCATAACAGAGCGCTGTATTAGCGATAATTACGGTACTTGAAAGTTCTTGGCCAACAAGATCGATAATTTCTGTAGCATTTTTGGACGCTTCTGTTCAAATTGGAGGGCAAAGATCGAAGCGGGGAAGAGAGAGAGGGGGGAAGAGGCCAGCTGAGGTCGTGTTGCCCAGCTGGATAAGCAACAGAGCCGGAGAGCAGGCAGCAGGAGAAAAGGAAAAGGTCAGGGGCCCTGCCGGAGAGGGCAGTGACACGGGTAGAATCGGCAGCGCAGGTGCTGGGAGTGCACAGGATGGGAAAATGGTATTTCACTCCCCTTCCCCAAATGGAACTAGTCATCGTCGCAACCGCAAGCGCGCGCGTTGCTGCGTTGAAGAGGCGACGGACAAAAATCTGGGGTGCCGGCGGCAGCAACAGCAACCAGCTGAAGCGCCAGACGAATCTTGCAGTGGTCTATGGAGCCGGATGGAGGGGTTCGGGAGGCAGGCAGCTTGGGGGATGGATGGGACTGCATGCTGCGGGATCGGCAGGAACCAAATGCCAGCACGGCCTCCTCTCTACCCGAAACGCAGCGGGCTTGGAGCGGCGGACGATTTGGCCAGATGGGGGGGGGGGCAGGGGGTCTGCGGACGGCAGTTACTCCGGTTCTTTTCGCAGGCCGAAAATTCATTCTAGCGAAAGTTGCCGGAGCTGCGAACCGGGCAGGGAAGGAACAGAAGAGAGAGAGACGGAGGCTACATGCAGACACGGGCTAGCTGGACTTTCCGAGCCGTTCCGAGATTCAAAGGCGGCCTTCTCTCCGTTTTTTCGGTCTTCCCTAGGCAGGAGACGCGGGCCCGGGTGTTTATCAGTTGGTGCGCATCAGTCAGACCGGGCTGCGGCGGCGGGGGAGGGGAGCTTGGGAATTCGGCAAGGCAGCTAGGGGGATCGAAGGGCGCCCATCCGTCAGCGCCCCGCTGCCACCAGCCCAGGTTGAAGGGGGAGGCTGCTTGCCTGGATGACGCGATTGCAGACCATGCCGAGCTCTTTCTTGCTGAGTCCCATTTTGCTAGTGGCGTAGACGTTCATCTTCTCAACTAGGCAGGTGAGAGCGGTCTCGGTGGCCTCGCCCACCTTCTCGAATTGGTTCTTGTGCTCGTTGTAGTCAATGGCGGAGTCGTTGCACATGGCGCAGATGTGGGCGAGCTCAATCAGAGCGTCCTGCTTGCCGCACTCGACTTTCTGGCCTTCTAGGAACACCTCGCCTTCTGGCGCGTACTTGGATCCGGTGATCTCGTAGTGCGTGGTCTCCGGCTTGGGGTCGGTCTTGGCGAAGACGAACATCCGGCACACGGACATCTGGTTGGTGGTGAGGGTGCCGGTCTTGTCCGAGCAGATCACGGATGTGCAGCCCAAGGTCTCAACGGAGGGCAGGGAGCGGACGATGGCGTTCTTCTTGGCCATGCGGCGGGTGCCGAGGGCCAGGCAGGTGGTGATGACGGCCGGAAGGCCTTCCGGGATGGCGGCTACGGCCAGGGCCACGGCGATCTTGAAGTAGTAGATAGCGCCCTTGAGCCAGGAGCCGCCGTGGGCCGGGTCGTTGAAGTGGCCGATATTGATGGCCCAGACGGCCACGCAGATGATGGAGATGACCTTGGACAGCTGAGTGCCGAACTCGTCCAGCTTCTGCTGCAGCGGAGTCTTCTCCTCCTCTGTGGACATCATCTGAAAAGCGACGAGAGGAAAAGAGGGGATGGCGGAAGTAAACTTCTGAGCTGGAAAGGTCAGGTGCCATCAAATAGCCTGCTCACCTGGTCGCGAATCTTGCCAATCTCGGTGTTGATGCCCGTGACGGCCACCATGCCGCGGCATTTGCCGGCGGCCACGTTGGTGCCGGAGAACAGCATGTTCTTCTTGTCCTGGTTGACCGCGCGCGGGTCCGGCACGGCGTCTGTGTGCTTCATCACGGAGACGGACTCGCCAGTCAGGATGCTCTGATCGACGCGCAGAGTAGTCGAATAGATCTTAGTGATGCGGATGTCGGCCGGCACCTTGTCTCCGACGGCCACCTCGACGATGTCGCCGGGCACGAGGTCACTGGCGCGGATCCGCTGGACACCCTTGTGCGAGGCGCGGATCACCTTGGCGATCTCCGGCTCGTACTCCTTCAGCGCCTCGATGGCCGACTCGGCGTTGCGCTCCTGCCAGACGCCAACAACAGCGTTGGCGATCAGAATCAGCAGGATGACCAGCGGCTCCACGAAGGCCGAAATTGTCTCCTCGTGTTCCTCGAAGCAGGCCAGAACCTGTTTAATTATTGATGGATAAGATCAGAGAATTCCACTGCTTCTGCCCCATTAGCAGCACGAGCTACATACTTGTACATGTATGAGTACAAAGGAGGACTCACAAAAGAGATGATGGCAGCCAGCAGCAATATCTTCACCAGCAGGTCATCGAACTGCTCTAGGATCAGCTTCCACAACGGCTTGGTCTCCTCGGCGGGAAGCTCTGCAGTTCGGAGAGAGACGCGAGATTTATGGGCAAGTTTTTTACGATTGTTGCAATGCAGAGCGCCAAGAGTGCAAGCGAACTTACCATTCTTTCCGTACTTCTCTGAATGCCGCTTAATCTGATCGTCCGTCAGGCCGACTTCCTCGGATACGTTGAAGTGCTCGAGGCACTGCTCGATATTCTTGCTGAAGGAGTTCTCCATCCTTCGCTAATGCGGATCGGTCCTGCACTCGCTTCTGCTACTACCGTAATTCTTGTCTGGATTCTCTCTTGATTCTGGTCGGCGCTTCACTTTCTTTCTCCGGCAGATTCGGATTGCGCGTTCAAAACGAATCTCGGCTGCCGGCTTGATAAGTCGGCCTTTTTTAACCTCGGCGCAAGCGCGGGATCGTGTCTGTCGAGGGGAGGGGGCGGGGGGGGGGTTTGCGCTCGTTGGCCCCGGGTCGATGGCGCGCGGAGGCAGCTGGGGAGAGGCTAACGGACAATTTCGAAATCTCGTTTTTTAAGAGTGCGCGCTTGCTTGGGGTTCAAGGCAGAGAGGGGTTCGGGCCCCGCCTATCATCTGCGTGCGTACCTTTTGCGCCAGCTGAACGGACAGGAAAACTGGGTGCTTCTAATAGAGCCTTGGGCTGGGGCTGGCATGGCTAGGCAGTCAATACTTGGATGCTGAAGCACTCCACTGCGTCCTCCTCCGCCCCTCCTGAACCTTCCGATTCCATCCCCCCCGACGTTGAAATGCCACGCGTCCAGTCCGAGCCAGGGGTAGCCGGGTGCAGTGGACGGGCGGCTTCACTACAGAAGCTGACCAGCGTGACCTTCTGGCCGCCGCACCGCACGGTCACAGCTCTTGCCCGATATTTCCACTTCCACCAGCAGCTGGAGAGCCATGCGCGCTGCCCCTAGAGGCAGAAATTAGAGGAAACAAAAGTTGCTGACGTCAGCGAATATAGCCAGCCAACTGTGTCACGAAGGGATGTGGAACCGGCTTAGTATATGTATCCAAAGCTATATATAGATTGAGTTGAAGCAATATAAACAGAAGCGGCGGTTGCGATGGGCGTGCTGGCATCACTCGCTTTTGCGGCACAGTGGCGCACTTTTATATTCGAGATGAAATCTTGCACACTTTCACTAACGCCCTGAGTATTGTATAGTGTGCAAAACACACTGATCATTGGCACTTTGATTCCCTGTCAGATGCTGCACGGCACAGGCTTGCATTCCTGAACATTTTCAATTCGAGAAATGCCAACGTTTTCTTATCCGAAAGCGTGGAAAATGCCACACCACAGTGCACCAATATGACATTCCCTACATTTCCACACCACAGTGCACCAATATGACATTCTCTGCATTGCCACACCACAGTGCACCAATATGACATTCTCTGCATTGCCACACCACAGTGCACCAATATGACATTCCCTACATTGCCACACCACAGTGCAACAATATGACATTCACTACATTGCCACACCGCAGTGCACCAATATGACATTCCCTACATTGCCACACCACAGTGCACCAATATGACATTCCCTACATTGCCACACCACAGTGCACCAATATGACATTCCCTACATTGCCACACCACAGTGCACCAATATGACATTCCCTACATTGCCACACCACAGTGCAACAATATGACATTCACTACATTGCCACACCACAGTGCACCAATATGACATTCTCTGCATTGCCGCATCATATTAACAAATTTACATGAATTTATTGTTGCATTTCTAAACCCTGTAAAAAATTCGGCTGTTTCTTCTCTGCACATTTCAACCGGAATCAACCGTATTCGTGCCTTATATCCGCAGTGTGTACAGGAATCAACCGAGGAAACAGCCCATGTGACATTTAATTGTGCGGAATCAGCCAAAGAAACAGCCGAACATTGTCTTCTTCTGCGGCTGATTCCGCGACTCCTGGTTGATTCCTCAGTTGATTCCCGCGACTGCTGGTTGATTCCTCAGCTCAGTCGGACGATTCTTACTACGTAGTACTACGGAGTACTCCGGGTTGATCACAGGACTGACTCTACATTAAGAAAACTCTAAGGTGCTTGTAATAAAAAATTAATGTCCTTTAGCAGTGTCGGATGCATCCCCAACCCTAGCAGATCAACCACTTTGAGACCCGAATAATTTACTGTGCAGCTACTTTTACAAGTAGTTTCTTGTACATGTATCGGGAAAAATAAGACCACTTTTCAGCGGAAGCACATGAGACAGCACGATTTCAGTCAATAAGCAAAAAACGTGGTTGACAAAACCACCAAGCACCATCATTGTCATCATAAAAAAACAATGTATTTGACAACAACACAACAACAATCCCACAGGGTGCCCGCGTGAAATTTAATATCAATCTACCATTTTTTCCCGATTGAAATGAGTAAATCTCACGATTCTATCACTATGCAAGACAAAAGTAGAACAGCGGTTGAATTGATTCCCAGAGTGATTCTTGTCCTAGAAACATCTGACTGCGCTGATTCCCTGTATTGACAGTTTCCTTCCTATAGGTGGGTTGATTCCTTTAGCTACATTTAGCTGATTCCTTAAGTGGAATCGTCCTATTAAGCTGATTCCTAAATTGGCAGATTCCTTCCATTAAATTCGGCTGATTCTTTACCTGGAATCATCTGGAATATGTTGGTTCAGTTGATTCTCAACTTCGGCTGTTTCCATTCTGTGGAATCATCCGAAATTACTGCTGATTCCAGCTGGAATCAACCGAAGAATCAATCAATTTTTTTGGCGGGAATTCGAACCAAGTAACCATGATGACAAAAATAGAAAACTAATTGCAACAAAAAGACCAAAACTAAATATGAGCTAAAATAGCTATCAAAAATAGATGACTATGAACTACTATACAAAGTAGCTACTAGCAGTAGTTATAGTATATTTCTTACATTTCAAACCGACCAATACAACAGCAATATCAGAGATTTGCCACGCGCATGATACCAGTAAGAGATGATATTACATTGAGTTTTTAAGTTAAACGTGAACAGAAAATGCTTTGAATGCGTGAGCAGAAACCAGTGATCGCTGAGGTGGGGCCGAATTTTTTCAATTAATTTATGATTGTTTTAACCGGGAAAATGACGGCAACTTTAAGGCTACAGTACTACCTGTGAAACTTCTATACTACTAATGCTAGTTAGTAAGTAGTAATATTAATAAATTATTTGCGAACATTATAGCTACTGCAACGAGTTCAGGAAAATCACGAATCAATGATTGATGATCAATTCTGTTGATATGCTCAAATTCTGCCAAATACAATAGGCAAACTAAATGGAATTCATCCTCAGTTGCACCAATTTCAAGGGACCGCCGATTCTCAGGCGTGGGTTGGAGACAACTCTCAGGGGTGGGTTGGAGGCGACCCCCAGGCATTGGTTGGAGGCGACCCTCAGGCATTGGTAGGGGCGACTCTCAGGGGTGGGTTGGAGGTGATTCTCAGGGGTGGGTTGGAGGTGATTCTCAGGGGTGGGTTGGAGGCGATTCTCAGGAGTGGGTTGGAGGTGATTCTCAGGGGTGGGTTGGAGGTGATTCTCAGGGGTGGGTTGGAGGGGATTCTCAGGGGTGGGTTGGAGGTGATTCTCAGGGGTGGGTTGGAGGTGATTCTCAGGGGTGGGTTGGAGGGGATTCTCAGGGGTGGGTTGGAGGTGATTCTCAGGGGTGGGTTGGAGGGGATTCTCAGGGGTGGGTTGGAGGTGATTCACAGGGGTGGGTTGGAGGGGATTCTCAGGGGTGGGTTGGAGGGGATTCTCAGGGGTGGGTTGGAGGGGATTCTCAGGGGTGGGTTGGAGGGGATTCTCAGGGCTGAGACACTACACCTTGTGAGCAATAAATTAAACACAGGCAGCAATTCGCCTGCGATCAGTAAATAAGCGGACCGCACAGAGGACTCTTTGCACAGCCTACTAATTCGGGTCATAGCGACAAAGGCCCAGGCTAGAGTCTGTCCCTCCACAAAGATCAGCGAGTGCTCAGCCAGTAGGCGGCCAACCCAGCAGCGATGAGAGCGGCGGTGCAGTGCAGCACCCGCCGTCTGGTTGTGTCGCGACGGCGCAGCACGGTGACACAGGGAGCGGACAGCTTCGCGTAGGGCAAGGTGTAGCGCAGCTGAGACAGGTCCCGCTCCACTTGGTACCTGGGCGAGTGGCGGGACTGGATTATACCTGATTATACAAAATATGGATAGATACGGACACAGTATGGTTAAAGATGGTGGAAAGGCAGGTGTAGATTGGGAAGAGACAGGGGTAGATAGGGAAGAGACAAGGGTAGATAGGGAAGAGACAGGGGTAGATAGGGAAGAGACAGGGGTAGATAGGGAAGAGACAGGGGTAGATAGGGAAGAGACAAGGGTAGATAGGGAAGAGACAGGGGTAGATAGGGAAGAGACAAGGGTAGATAGGGAAGAGACAGGGGTAGATAGGGAAGAGACAAGGGTAGATAGGGAAGAGACAGGGGTAGATAGGGGAAGACACAGGGTAGATAGGCCAAGACAAGGGTAGATAGGGAAGAGACAGGGTAGATAGGGGAAGACACAAGGTAGATAGGGGAAGACACGGGGTAGATAGGGAAGAGACAGGGGTAGATAGGGGAAGACACAGGGTAGATAGGGAAGAGACAGGGTAGATAGGGGAAGACACAAGGTAGATAGGGGAAGACACAGGGTAGATAGGGGAAGACACAAGGTAGATAGGGGAAGACACAGGGTAGATAGGGCAGAGACAGGGGTAGATAGGGGAAGACACAGGGTAGATAGGGCAGAGACAGGGGTAGATAGGGGAAGACACAGGGTAGATAGTGCAGAGACAGGGGTAGATAGGGGAAGACACAGGGTAGATAGGGGAAGACACAGGTCTAATTCAAGCGCAGTCCAGCCAGCCGCACCAGGACACTGGGTCGCAGGCCCAGAGCAGTTCGTAGGCGCCAGCGGAGGCGCAACTTGAAGCGGCAAAAGCGGCGCCGCAGCCCCAGGCGCCGAGGCCAGCGCAACAGGAGGCGCCAAGAGCCGACAGAACGGCAGATTTGTGGAGGAAGTTGCCGCAGGCGATCCACCTGGCAGTGGCGCAGCCCAGCAGCGCCGGCTCCACAATGATGACCCCGACGCCCTCGATTGCAGCAGCGTCCAGTTTCGCTTCGAATTCCTCGTAGCTGGAGTTGCTAAGGCCGCTACTTCCGTTGCCATGGCCACCGTTGCTATTGCCGTTGCCGTTCTCGCCATTAGACTCGGAGCCGCGCGACGACGGTGTTGGCGAGTCGCCGCGAATAACGGCGAATGTGTGAGCGGACGACATGCCTGCCCGCCTCCTCCACATGAAGCACGGCGAGGAGCGTTGGCGGGGGCTAATGGGCTGCCTATGGAAATTGCAACTTGCTACACTCTACCGCGGCCTAGGGCGATCTACCAGCTTACACTTACAAACTACCGCGGCCTAGGGCGATCTACCAGCTTACACTTACAAACTACCGCGGCTTAGGGCAATCTACCAGTCTACACTTACAAACTACCGCGAATCGCTATAATCTACAGCAGCTTGGTACAGTACAAGCTACGAGTACCCGATTTCACCTGCAAAATTTATATTATTCCAGCTGGCTACAACTGAACCAACAAAATACACCAATTGAGTGCGTTCGTAAGAGTGCCAATCAATCTAAAATCAATAATAAGATACTATAATTCACACACTATCAACTATTTAAAGTCAGAAAAGGAACAAAAACTGCGACTGTATATTTTTAAAACTACTACAATCTGTATTTATCAAATCAGTAGTGTTGAAATCGCAAGATACGGTAAAACCGGGCTTAGATCGGTGAAATAATAGTGAGACAGACAGGCAGGCAGACAGGCAGGCAGACAGGCAGGCAGACAGACAGACAGGCAGGCAGGCAGGCAGGCAGACAGACAGACAGTCACACAGACAGACAGACAGACAGGCAGGCAGGCAGACAGACAGAGAGACAGACAGACAGACAGACAGACAGACAGACAGGCAGGCAGACAGACAGGCAGGCAGGCAGACAGACAGAGAGACAGACAGACAGACAGACAGACAGACAGACAGGCAGGCAGGCAGACAGACAGAGAGACAGACAGACAGACAGACAGACAGACAGGCAGGCAGGCAGGCAGACAGACAGACAGACAGACAGACAGACAGACAGACAGACAGACAGACAGACAGACAGGCAGACGCACAGACAGACACAGCCAGTGAGGAAGCTGTGCTGGAAAATCAGACTAGACAGACCAAGCGCAGCGGGGCGCAAGCAGTTCTGTTATGTACACAGGAAAGACTGCGGGCTGCGAGACTCTCCGTGTGCCGCAACAAAACTAGCAGGCTGTGTGCGGGCCTCAGGCTTGGAGAAACGACAACAACAAACAAACAAAAATTGATAGAATATGAGTACAACGGACAAACAAAGAAATTACTGTCTAAAAGAGAGTCGGCTTACAGACAACCAGCTGGAGTAGCTATAATCAAGGCATATTTAGCTATCAAAGGCATATTGAGAATACATACATACCGGTAGCAGCATAGCAAAGCTAGGTAAGTTATATTTTGGCTGAGTTAAAACAGCAACGCACAACGCATTTTAGAGCCAATAAAAAGAGAAACATTCAATGACAAAATTGCACAATGGATTTTCCGAGTTACAAAAACTTCAATCACTCTACTACGGCAGTCGATAGAGCACGCCGGAGGTTGTATCGATGGCCCGGAGAGTGCCATCGCCAACCAGATCGTGCATCATGTACTCTAAAGGCGGAGACGACTGCGGCAGGCGGGTCTCCAGCTCCTGGAAATGGGAGGCGGGTCTTTCATTAGGATTCGTTACACATGATCAGCTTGGATAAAATTTACCGGCCCAGACTGTTGAGGGTGGCCGCCCAGCAACTGAGGATTTGGGAGGCTGGCCCAGCAACTGAGGATCTGGGAGGCTGGCTCAGCAACTGAGGATCTGGGGGGTTGGCTCAGCAGCTGAGGATCTGGGAGGTTGGCTCAGCAACTGAGGATCTGGGAGGCTGGCTCAGCAACTGAGGATCTGAGAGGCTGGCTCAGCAACTGAGGATCTGGGACGCTGGCTCAGCAACTGAGGATCTGGGAGGCTGGCTCAGCAACTGAGGATCTGAGAGGCTGGATCAGCAACTGAGGATCTGGGAGGCTGGCTCAGCAACTGAGGATCTGGGAGGCTGGCTCAGCAACTAAGGATCTGGGACGCTGGCTCAGCAACTGAGGATCTGGGAGGCTGGCTCAGCAACTGAGGATCTGGGAGGCTGGCTCAGCAACTGAGGATCTGGGAGGCTGGCGGCCCGAGCAACATTTGGAGAGGTCTCAGCAAAACACTGCAGTTCGGCTCGTGTGATTTTGAATACTTCAGCGAAGCCATGCAAATAAATCCTAGCAACCTACCGAGCGCAGCATCTCCTTGAACTTGGTGCGGCGTACAGTCCGCAGAATCCTGACGCGCATCTTTCGGTAGACGCTGACAAAGCGGCCCATGTCAGGACAGGCCACCCAGTAGCAGCCGAAGTCGCGCACAGTGAGGAAGCCGGCCTGCACCAGATCGGAGATTTCCGTATCAGAGAAGGGCAGATTCGGGCCCGGGGTCACACTGAGGTCTGTGGTCTCACGAAGCACCAGATTGAGGTACCTTCCTGGCAGTGGTTGGTGTATGCAATTAAATGATGCTTTGTACTCGTATTTAAGTATTCAACTTTTAAACCATGCCTCAAATGCTAATGCACCTGCTGAAAAACTGTCAGATGCCAATGCACCTGCTGATACAGTCTGTGTCAGATGCTAATACACCTGTTTACACTGTGTCAGATGCCAATGCACCTGCTGATACAGTCTGTGTCAGATGCCAATGCACCTGCTGATACAGTCTGTGTCAGATGCTAATACACCTGTTTACACTGTGTCAGATGCCAATGCACCTGCTGACACTCTCTGTGTCAGATGCTAATACACCTGTTTACACTGTGTCAGATGCCAATGCACCTGCTGATACAGTCTGTGTCAGATGCTAATGCACCTGAATTACATAAAAGTACACAGTGAACTGGCGCTCACTGAAGACCACATCTGGCAGGCGGCCTTGCCGAGTCCGGGCAAAAGCTTCGAATTCTTCAGACAGCATCAGAGCGAATCTTTCGTCAGTTTCGCCGCCAATTTTAAACATTCGCAGCCGGCCGGAGTCGCGCAGCTGCTGAAGCTCCTGATCGATGCAAGCCCGTCGCAGACAGAGGCTGTACAGCTGGTGCTTCAAGGCGATGCGGGGCAGAGCTGGCTTGAAGCTGTCAGCTGGGAACAGCGTCAGGAGGCGCTGGACGCTGGGCCAAACTTCGCCATCCGAGCCCGATTCGTTGCCATCATTGGACTGGCGAGCCCGCTTGATGTGGCCTGGCAGCACCAGGTCCCGGATGATGATGCGCCGCTTCAGCATCCAGTGAAGCTCTATCTAATGCACACCCAACACATGTAGCTGCTGTTTGTCAGCCATGAAATAATGCAAATATTTTCAATATAAGGAATTGCATGGCTAAATTTTTACAGACCAAATACTGTTTTGGGGAAATAACCCTTAGTGTAGGCATATAGTCCTAGGAAATTCCATCATTTATTTAATTGCGAAAATTAAATTTTTTTAATCAACATGTCTATGCAACTCCATATACTAAAAATTTATTGACGATTTTGACAAAGATTCATGGGTTTTATATCAAATAAGACCCATGCTTATATTATAAGCCTATATCATTGTCTCTATTTGAATAATAATTCTAGCAGAAATTTGCCAAGGTGTCATTTCCAAAGCTGATGTATGAAGATTATATCAAAGGGTCTTAGATTGACCAAGTAGAGAAAGAGAGAGGAAAGTCTTATATATAATTTTTTTACTTCCTCTTTCTGAAGTCTAAAAAGCTCTTTTTGAAAGCTTTGAAGCTTTTTTGAAGTTTTTCTCAAAAAATCTTGTTGTAGCAAGCCTTGTTAAATGGTGCTAAAGTAGCCTACCATATGCTAAGGGCCATGTTGTAGCTATACTAATTGCTATATGACAAGCCTTGTTAAATGGTGCTAAAGTAGCCTACCATTTGCTAAGGGCCATGTTGTAGCTATACTAATTGCTATATGACAAGCCTTTTTAAATGGTGCTAAAGTAGCCTACCATATGCTAAGGGCCATGTTGTAGCTAGGCCTATACTAATTGCTATATGACAAGCCTTGTTAAATGGTGCTAAAGTAGCCTACCATATGCTAAGGGCCATGTTGTAGCTATACTAATTGCTATATGACAAGCCTTGTTAAATGGTGCTAAAGTAGCCTACCATATGCTAAGGGCCATGTTGTAGCTATACTAATTGCTATATGACAAGCCTTGTTAAATGGTGCTAAAGTAGCCTACCATATGCTAAGGGCCATGTTGTAGCTAGGCCTATACTAATTGCTATATGACAAGCCTTGTTAAATGGTGCTAAAGTAGCCTACCATATGCTAAGGGCCATGTTGTAGCTATACTAATTGCTATATGACAAGCCTTGTTAAATGGTGCTAAAGTAGCCTACCATATGCTAAGGGCCATGTTGTAGCTATACTAATTGCTATATGACAAGCCTTGTTAAATGGTGCTAAAGTAGCCTACTATATGCTAAGGGCCATGTTGTAGCTATACTAATTGCTATATCACAAGCCTTGTTAAATGAATGCTAAAGTAGCCTACCATATGCTAAGGGCCATGTTGTAGCTATACTAATTGCTATATGACAAGTGTCATATATATATCTAGCAAATATAATACAGTAAGCATCATCTCAGAAAATATGTTATATTATTAAATCACATTGAAAATTCAAATTTGCCAATTAGCCAAGATGCATAAGATTTTAGCTAGGCCTATGGCACAATATATTGCCTCATATTTTAGAATGTTTGCTTGGCATCTATCTGGTTTTTTGGCATGAGTGCCATGGCATCCTGATTTTTTGACATCTTAGATTTGGACCTTTAATACCAAATTGACACCCTGTTTTTTAGATTAATACCAAATTTACCAAACTTAAAAAAGAATTAAATTGTCCATGGTTGATCTAAAATGAGATAGAATTGAATAGACTAGCAATGCAGTACATTGGGAATTTAGGACTTAGGTTAGAAGCTCAAAGTCAGAGCAATATTAGGAGCAAATTAAAGATATAGGAATATTCTTAATTTTTAAACTTTTTATTAATGCCACTTTGCATCTTAGTATTCATTTTGGCATTGGGTTTTTTAATTTTAGGTTTAAGACTGACCTTTTTAATTTTAGCAATTTAGGCTTTGTTGCAAAAGTTTTGACTATTTTGGCTATATTAAGCCTAGGCCTAATGTTCATGAATAAATAAATGATAAAAAGCAAAAAGATGACAAACTAGGCTAGGCATAGAAGTTAGGCCTAGTTAAACAAATTTAAACAAAAATAGCAAAAAGAAGTTTTTAAGCAAAAATGATTTAAAGAGCAAATGACAATGCCTAGTAATGGAAAATACACAATAAAAAAACAATTTTTTAATATAAATTTTGTAAGCTTTTGATGACTTGACCAATTTTTCTTTGTATTTATACAAATTAGATTTATCAAATTAAATAAAAATATTAAAAAATAAGGCCGAATTTTTAAATCTCATTGGAGTTCTTATATTAGGCCTAATGGTCACTGGTCAGATCGTCATATTCCATTTCGTCATATCAGATGAGGAAGTTACCAGAAGCAAAGTAGCTTTGAAAAATAATATGACGAAGTGACCAAATATTTAGTTATGCAGATGCTGGATACTTCGTCATCAACCAATTAATCGTGTAAGATTCGAGTTAGTGTAAAACTATTTTTTGCTTTTTTTTAACTATAAGGTGCAGCAAGCAGAACCGATCGATCGACAGGTTTTATCAATCGAGATGACAAAATGACTGGGATAATTAGGATTCCAAATAAATATGTTTAGTTGCCACATTAATTCACTTGGAAGTTAGGCCCCTAGAACTAATATGATTGGTGGATGACGAAATGACTCTCTTCAGGTAGTGCATGCTAATTAAGATGACGAACTGACCCTAGTCGAGGTGAGCACCCCAGACACCCGAGATGATGACGAAATGACTAGGAACCGGCCTAATAGGCCTATATTGGATAGATTAATCTATTATTATAAGACTAAGTCTGAGACAAGCAATTTATTGCTTATTAGTTACTCAATTAGGCCTAGTAGGCCCTATAAGATTAAGAACATTTGCCATTATAGCACAATGATAGATCTAAGATTTTTGGCATTCCTTTGGTTAACAATCACCTCAAACAGTGACGATCACCACTAAAAACAGTTGTGAGACATAAAACCTGACGGTGGTTTCCAATGAAAAGAAATCAAAAGTTGGCGAACTGACTTTGTTTATTTTAAAAGATGGTAAGACTGTCGTAGCTTATATTCCAGGTCTTCGGTTTACGATCACCTACATGTGTTGCTCATTGAATTGAAATGATTGTGAACCAAAAGCTGGCTGTAGGAAAGCATGTCAAATGCAACAAATAGTGACATGCAGAAAACCATGCTGCTCATTCCAAATCGAGGGCATCAAAATCCCCCCTCATCTTTTGTTTACGATTGTTGTGCCACTGCACGTGATCGTACCAGCTTCCTAAGAATATTCTACAGCGAACGAGCCTGAGAGTTGGCGTCAGCCCGCTGACCGGACTGACTCCGCTACTGAGCGTGGGATCGCGTGAGGTAAGGCAATCAGTCCGTCCCTAGAGCGTACGGTACCCACTTTACACGAGTCCCAAATGATTAATAAATACAGACGCGAGTCTTACTTATGACTTCCAATCAGCACGGCGGTGGGCAAGGCGGCGAATTCGGTTGTATAGTAGTATTGAGATTTCGATATCACAGTTGAAGTTTATTGATTCTGTAGTGGCAGACGTCAACAGCAACCGCTCACCTTGCCCCCCCCCCGCCACCAGCAGTTCTCTATTTATTTAGGCTGCCTGGCGTAAGCCCTAGGGTTTCACGCCAGACAGCATTATCAACAACCCAGAGCAATACCAACTTGTTGGCCAATCACCTTTGAGGGAGGGGTAGCGCATATAGCAAAAAAAGGGGGGAATTGACAAGTGCTCAAAAAGGGGGGGGCAGAGGGGCAAGGCCAGCCAATCCGGCTGGGAAGGCATAATAAGAAAAAGGGAGCAGATAATAAGGGGCTGACACACAACTGGGGGGGGGGGGGTTGGCGCAGTCAGAAAGGGGGGGTGGGTTGACGCAGGCACGCGGCCGGGAGGGGTGGGAGTGCAGTGCCGGGCACACTTGACCGAGAGCCAGAGATTGCTCATCGGTGCAAGTGCAGTTGGGCACAACACCACAACCCCACCACAAAAAGTGGGTTCATACCATAGACTGAAAATTATTTGAACAGGATTACAAGAACTGACAAAACCGAATTAGAATTAGCTGCACCCAAATCACCCCTTCAAAGTTTATAAAATTCACGCGCATTTGCAACTAGCTGAGCCAACAGGGAAAAGTCACGACGCACTTCCGCTAACCAGGCCGCCGCTGCCCGGACATCAGTCGGCTTCCCCGGATTCCCCGAGAACGGCGCAGACAACGCGACGAGCAGGCGTTCCAGCAGTATCCTGTCGACTCGCTTGGCATGCCAGCGACTGTGCGTGACCCGAGCAGTGAACTCAAACTTGAGTCCCGGTAACGACGCCAGGTAGAGCTCAAGACGATCACCCGGCCAATCTGACGACTCGGTCACCAAGATGCGTCCGTTCTCAAAGCCGCACTCGACCAAAAGCCGTAAGAATTGATGCCAGGCCGTCCCATCTGACTCGATACGGCCGCTCCGTTTCTCGCGCAGCTGGACCAGCAGGGGTAGATCCCGCCCCTTTGCAAGCTGCACCTGTAGCCGCAATGCGGCCTCCTGCTGATCCCACTCAATCGTGCCCGTTCGCCTGTCCAGCTCCGCTTCTCCGATGGCTACTACCCTCGGCCACTAGCCCGCAACGAAACGCCGCAGATTTGCTTCTAATACAGGTGCAAGCGGCGCTGCAGCGGCCCTCAGGCCAAGCGCGAAGTGGACTCGAGTGTCTTCGATTAGTCGAGCGGTTGCGGCATTCGAAGGTCGAAGATAGAATGGCGAATTTACCACCGTGACACAGACTTTCATGCCGTCTAGAAACAGACCACCGGCCCATGCGTTCAGACGCAACAAGAAGGCGTGCGCATCTATCAGTTCGTCCGTCCGAGCTTCTTCCGACGAGGTCGCACTTCCCAGTAGGTCATCTGCAGCATCACCGCCCAGATCCTCTTGCGGGCAGTCCAGGTCGAGGACGTCCGCGGCGTTGACCTCATCGACGCTCTTCTCCGCCCGATCTTCACACCCCTGGTCCGGGGCTACAAACACTGTTAGCTCGCGCAGCTTCATTAGCAACACCCCACCGTCCAAGAGGTCCCGCCTCTTAATACAGGACAACACGAAGCCGATCGATGCGGTCAGCGCTTCGTTTGACAAAACTCGACGGCCCCTTCTGGTCGACCCCTGGCGATGCTTCCGCGGCGACACGTCTGACGCGATGAAACTAAGCGCAACTCCTATCGCATCGGACAACCACCTGCGGGGTTCTAGGTCTTCAGCCAAGAACAGCTTCTCTAGTCCTTCTAGACACTCCTGCGCCTGAGCAAGTCGACCAACTCGCAAATGTTGAGCCAGCTGGTTCCTCAGCTTGCGATACGAGGCTTCGATTACCTCCGGGACTCGCTGCGGGCCAGTGCGCTTGACAGTCATGACCCAGCCTCCCGGTTCGCGACTTCGGTTGGCAGTGAGTCAGACTCGCCTTCGTCATCACTGATCACAACGAACCCCATTCGCTCCAACCCTTCCTTCACTTCACTCGGGAAACTGACCCCTTGCGGGGGGCTGAAAAGCTGCGCGTAAGCCAGGGTGTTTGACATTGCTGCTTCTCCGAACTTATCATACAGAGCCCTGTAAAATAGGTCACTCAGGACAGAGTGCGCGAAAACTATTCTCTGAAACGCCTTTGTACCTCCGATTCCGACTTCGTCGGGGTGCATCGCCAAGGAGCGCTGCCGGAACGCCGACTTTATTTGCCTCTGGGACGCTGACCGTTCCACACCCAGCAGGTCGTAAAGATCTGACACTGCAATGGCAGGCCGATTCGGCACAGGGTCTCCAGAGTAACTCTGCCACTAACCCACGCGTACAGTAACCAGCTATTTGTATTATTTACCCATACGGTACACAGCAGTTCCGAGCGCACTTGAGAACTCTCACGTAGCACATATTTCTGACGATTTTTATTAATTTTTATTGTTTTTATTTGACTCAACGCCCTGACTGGGCTGCTCAGGTGCCCAGCTCAGTCAGTACAATATTGGGCTACCGAACCGTCGAGGCGGGACGCCCCTATTAGCACGAGCTGGGCTTGGTGTACCGGAGGAGGTTCCGTCTGACCTTTCGGGTGGGTCACTCTTCGAGCCCAAATGGCATCCGGTTCGTCATCGTCATACGCAGCGGTCTGCTCGGTCGGCAACGGGGGGTCGGGTGGTGCCCGGCGGGAGTGTCGCTCAGGGTCCTTGACCCTACCCTCTGCACGACGTTTTTCCCGAGCCGGCGGACGCCATTGCCTGGAGTTTGCGTCGACTTTCCTTAAGTTATTGGAATGCACGACTCTCGGCCTACGAGCCCCTTCGTGCATTATTTAGAAATTTACATCGGAAACTTTCTCTAAGACTCGCGCTGGACCTTTCCAGTAACGGTGGAACTTCGGTATTTCGTTTGGTTTTATCACCGGATCATACTCTAAAACCAGGTCTCCCTCTCAAATTTCAACGCCGCGAGCCCGACCGTCGTACATGTAGAACTCCTTCTGTTTCCGCTGGTAGGTTCTGAGGTTCTCCTTCACTGCCTCATGCGCCCGCTGAAGATTGTCAGCTAAGCGATGGGTGAACTCTGGGTAACTCTCAGGTATCCGCTCACTTAAGAAATCTATATCAACAGGGAGCTGCATCTCTCGGGCAAACATGGTGTAATGCGGCGTGTATCCAGTGCCTCTGTGCACGCTTGAGCGGTATGCTAGCAGGCTTGGGGCGATGCAGTCTTCCCAGTCCTTATTCTCTTGCTCTAACTGGCACATCAGCATGTGCTTCAGCGTGCGATTGAAACTCTCTGCCTGGCCGTCGGCCATCGGATGATACGGTGTTGTTCGGCATTTGCGGATGTCTAACAGCGTGCATAGACTCTTCATCAGGGCCGATTCAAAGTTTGATCCCTGGTCCGTGACGATCTCCCGAGGGCAGCCGAACGATGAAATCCAGTGCGTGAAGATCGCACGGGCCACCGTCTTTGCCCTCTGGTTGACCAACGGGATAGCGCAGGGCCACTTGCTGAACGAATCTTGAATAGTTAACACAAATCTTGACCCCTTCTTTGACTTAGGTAGCGGTCCGACTATGTCGCACATAATTCTCTGACACGGCGCGGAGCTTGGGATCGGTTGGAGAGGTGCTTTGTTTCTTTGCCCTGGCTTGCACTTTGAGCACACGAGGCATGTCCGGCAGGACTCTTCAACCTTGCGGAACAGTCCCGGCCACCAAAATCGCTGTTTGAATTTCGCTTGGGTTTTTTAATTCCTGGGTGACAGCCGCTTGCACCATCGTGTAAGATTTTGGCGACTTCCTCGAAGAGACAGTCAGGCAAGACTATTTTTTTTCGCGAGGTGCCTGGAACTCGAATTAGGAAGAGTTCATCGTCCACTTCTATCTATTTCGGTGGGCCCAGATTTCTCTCATGGTTGGACTGATGATTGGGTCTATCTGCGTGTCCTTGCCATCTAAAAACTGCCTTATTCGTACCAGGGCTGGATCTTGACTTTAAACCTCCTTGACATGATCTTTGTTTAGCAGCCAAGCCAGCATTACGTTTACCTGTTCTTTAACTAGGGGTGGACTGCTGCATGTTGGGCACGAGTCTTGAGCCCAATGCTGTCTAACTTTCCGCGAAAGGCTATCCGCATTCTGATGGAAAATTCCCTTCCTGTGCGATTTTTCAAAGTCGTAACGCTGCAGCGTCTCAAGCCATCTAGCACATTGCCCCTCGACGTCCTTAAGATTTGTCAACCACGAGAGAGCGCTATGGTTTGTTCGTATCTTAAATTTCCTTCCCAGCAAATAGTACTTGTACAGCTTTACGAAGTGAACTATCGCTAGGAGTTCTAGTCTGGTAGTACAGTAGTTTCTTTCACAATCTGCCAGCGACCTGGATCCATAGGCAATGACGCGCTCTGACCCATCGGGTTGGCATTGTGACAAGACTGCACCGATCCCAATCTTTGAGCTGGCGTCGGTGTCCAGCACAAACGGTCCAGCTCCCTCGGAAAAGTCTGGATAGGCCATGATCTCCGCTGATGTTAGCGATTGCTTGAGTTCGGAAAACGCCTGCTGTTGTTCTGGGCCCCAAATAAACTGTGAGTCCTTGCGCATGAGCTTGAACAACGCGGCTGCCTTTACTGAGAAGTCATTCACGAAATTTCTGTAGTAGGAGCAGAGCCCCAAAAATGACTGCAGTTCTTTTATATTCTTGGGTGTGGGCCAGTTTCGAATTTCTTTTGTCTTCGCAGGATCTGTCGCAATACCTTCAGACGATACGACATGCCCTAAGAACTTGGCTTTCTTGGACAAGAAATGGCATTTCTTGGCTTTCAAGCGGATCCCAGCAGTTCGTAAGCGATCGAAAACATGCTGCAGCCGCTCGAAATGCTCTTCGTAAGACTTTGAAAAAACTATTATATCGTCGAAATATACAAGACACTCTCTCCATGTCAGACCAGCCATGACGACAAGGTTCATCAGCTTGACGAAAGTCGCCGGGGCATTTCTTAGCCCAAAACTCACATATCGCCAGGCGAACTGACCTCTATTTGGAACTACAAATGCCGTTTTAAGTTGGTCTTTAGGATCTAGCGAGCACTGGTGATAGCCTGAAGCCAAGTCTAGAGTTGAAAAAATAGCATTTCCTGCAAGTGCCTCTAAAGTTTCATCCATTCACGGCGGCGGAAATGGGTCAGGATTGGTTACTTCGTTTAGCCGGCGATAATCCAGGCACAGCCTGATGGATCCGTCCTTCTTCCGTACAGGTACGACCGGGCTAACCCACGGGGATTGACACTCGCAGATCCTACCGCAGTCTATTAGCCTGTCGATTTCTTTATCGATTTCTGGCCTTATGTGCGGCGGGATGCGGCGTGGTGGTTCTCTAGTTGGCCTGGCGTCCCCGGTGTCTATGGTATGCATTGCCTGGTCAGTTGAACCCAGCTCGCTATCGTCCTTGGCGAAGACATCTCTGTTCTGACGGATCAACTTTATGATCGACATCTGCTGGTCTTCAGACAAGTCCGGCGAGTCCCAGCTGCCCAGATGCTCTACAGGATCCCAGTCTTTGTCGAGAGAGACCTGTTTAACTTGTGCCTTGGGTGCTTCATCATGATTTGGTTGGCTGCCATGGACGGGAGAGAACCAGCCAATCTCCTTTCCTTTTGTCAGTACTACAGGTTCTCCCGACACATTCGTAATCTTGACAGGGACGGTACCGTCAGCAGAGGGCACGACAACTGACCTGTCCCGTCTGCTGCTGGTCTCTCTGCAGTTTAAAACACCTGGCCCGTTTGTGACCGGACCGGTTGCAGTAATTGCAAACTATAGGATTTCTGCATTGCTGAGTCGCGTGGGTGGTCTCAAGGCAACGACCACACTGGAAAGTTCTCTGAGCTGGTGCTGCAGCCTGGGAAGGTTGGGGATTAGGGTGCTTATGATAGCGGACTCCAGTTCCCGATCCAGCCTTCAGGACTTGCAGCTCCGCTCTCAGTTCTTTCAGCTCTTCGCGGAGTCTGACTGCCTCATCTTGCGTGTTACTTGCGGATACGTTCGCTGAGGGCCAAGGTTTCTCAGTGCTCGATTGAGCTGTGCGGAGGGATGTATACTCTGCCTTTACACGCCTACAAGCTGCGTCGAGGGTACCCGGATTCTACCAGTAGCAAGTGTTCACGGATTCTATCAGCGATTCTGGCACCTAGCAGGAACCGGTCTCTTGCAAAATCATCTCTCTGTTCCACCGGCAGGTTCGGATAGGCCCGGCGGACAATTTCTCGAAGGGCGTCGGCATAGTCTTCCACAGATTCAACCTTCTTGTGGTCCCGACCCTCAGTTCGATCTTACTGTCTTGTGGAGTGTGATTCTGGTTAAATCGCTGTGAAAGGCGCTCAACAAAATCGTCAAACTCTAGATTGTCTGGCAACTCAAGGTTGGCAATGGCTCGGTAAGCTGAGTTGAAGTCCATCATACTAGGTAGGTGTTGTTTCCTATCTTCCTCGGGGATTTCTGCAGCCTCACAGTACGCTGTAAACTGTTGGAACCAAATTTGGAAGTCCTGTCCAAGGGCAAACTTTGACGGTCTGGGGACTCTCTGTCCGATATTCATTTGGTTCTGCACTCTGGCGCCCAGTGCGTCAATTAGGGCATCGATGTTGGCCATTATGGCGGCGACGAAGAGAAGCAAGACGAAAAGATTCAACTACAAGCAGTCTAGGCAGAAAATCAGACTAAAGATCAAGTGCACTCGAAACTGCTAGATCATAAAAGTACAACCCAGGTTCTCTACTAGTAAACTAACCCTTAAACTATCCTGGTCACGGCACCAATGTTGTGTCACTGCACGTGATCGTACCAGCTTCCTAAGAATATTCTGCAGCGAACGAGCCTGGGAGTTGGCGCCAGCCCACTGACCGGACTGACTCCGCTACTGAGCGTGGGATCGCGTCGAGGTAAGGCAATTAGTCCGTCCCTAGAGCGTACGGTACCCACTTTACACGAGTCCCAAATGATTAATAAATACAGATGCGAGTCTTACTTATGACTTCCAATCAGCACGGCGGTGGGCAAGGCGGCGAATTCGGTTGTATAGTAGTATTGAGATTTCGACATCACACAGTTGAAGTTTATTGATTCTGTAGTGGCAGACGTCAACAGCAACCGCTCACCTTGCCCCCCCCCCCGCCACCAGCAGTTCTCTATTTATTTAGGCTGCCTGGCGTAAGCCCTAGGGTTTCACGCCAGACAGCATTATCAACAACCCAGAGCAATACCAACTTGTTGGCCAATCACCTTTGAGGGAGGGGTAGCGCATATAGCAAAAAAAGAGGGGAATTGACAAGTGCTCAAAAAGGGGGGGGGGCAGAGGGGCCAGGCCAGCCACAACTGGGGGGGGGAGTTTGGCGCAGTCAGAAAGAGGGGGGGTTGACGCAGGCACGCGGCCGGGAGGGGTGGGAGTGTGCAGTGCCGGGCACACTTGACCGAAAGCCAGAGATTGCTCATCGGTGCAAGTGATGCACCCGGGCACAACACGATCACTTCCATACATGAACTCTACTGAAATGATTGCAAACCGAAGCTGGCAAATTACCTTTACCCTAAGTGCATGTGCATTATGTACATTATTAATTTTAACCCAGCTTTGGTTTACAATAATTTCTATTTGCGTTACACTTTTAAATTATCATTTACCTAAGCTGATATATAAGCATCATCTAACAAACCGCACTTTCAACTTTGCATATTTTTTGTTTTTTTATTTACTTTTTTTGATTTGAGCATTTGAGCATAATATTTTAAGGTGGTCGTTAAACCAAAAGTGGCAAAAAATAGGTGATTGTAAACCGAAAGGAATGCGAGATGTTTAAAGTAGAGGGGAAGATAAGTAAGTAAGTAAGTAAGTAAGTAAGTAAGTAAGTAAGTAAGTAAGTAAGTAAGTAAGTAAGTAAGTTTGGCTCAGGCAAGAAGCCTTTTTGGCCAATATATTTCAATGTATTTAATAATACACCCAGAGTAGCAGGAAATATTCGTGCATAAACCTGTTGTACGAGTTTTGCAATAATATATATATATAGTATTTAAAGAGCGACTAAATTTTCGATCTTTAACGACTATCTTAAATGACTATCTTAACCGACTTAACGATGATCTTAAAAAAGTATTTAAGTAAGGAATTAAAAAAACCTTGTATTGTATAAACTTGACATATCAGCTTATATTGGCCTAACTTTTTAGATAAGACCACATAAGCCCCAAATCAACCCAAAAATTGTAGGCCCCCTAGACCTCTTATATACAATTCTAGCCATTGCAAAAAGGAAGACAGCATTGATTAAAAAATCTAATATAACAAATATTGTAAACCATTTATATTAAAAATGATAGGCCTAGTGATTGATTGTTTAATAAATTATTTTTAATATACTATTAGTATTAAACTAAATAATCAACAAAATACATTACAACTCTATTGTTATAAAAGTATTATTATAAAGTATTAAATATTTTGATTCTAAAAGATGGGCCTAGCTGCTTAGTTCCTAGGTTAGGGGGCCTATTTATTTAGGTACTAGGCCCTAATCAATTTAGCAACAAACAAATTTGGCAAAAAATCATTATGGTTATGGTCATGGACAAATTCATCAAAAGCAAATCTGGCAATAATCTTATCAAATTTAACAATAGAATAATTCTATATAGGGCCTAATCTTATTAATTCTTTTGGTACAATGGTATTAGATTATGCATATTAGTTTTCTTTTTCAATTGAGTTTGTTTTATTTATTATTTAGACGTATCCTAAACTTTAATTTAATATAACTAAAGGATAACAAGAAAATAAAAATTAGGCCTAAGATTTTATAAATTGTGTGGGCAAAAACAGATTTCTGTTTTTTATTAGACAGGGCCTATGCTATGCTGGATTATATTTGGGGGCCTATATTCATTGTCTAGATACAAACCCAAAACTGAAAATTAGGCCAGGTAGCTTTTAGTTTTTGCCATACTTAGAGACATGGTGGCTGTGTCTATAATTATAATTATAATAACACATTTATAATGCAACTTATTTAGTAATAATGCCTAGTTAGAGCCATACTTAGACATGGCCATAATATTAGAGCTTATAGATATGGCAGCTATGTCCTTAGGTCTAATATAGAATGTGTCTCACAATGGTAAATAGAAAAATGGTGAACAGATCATGCTTATAATTTTATTGATTATTTATTATACCATTTTTGTAGGCCTAAAAACAAGCTTCTTTAGAGGATCATAAAAATTGGATACATATCAAGGACATTCCTGCAACCAAAAAAGTTACGCATTGGAGACATCCCACTTTCTATTGGATATGTAATTTTGCTATGCAGGAGACATGGCCGCTGTGTCTAGGCCTAGGGACTACCCTATAAGTACTCTGTTTAGTTTTAATAAACTATTATAGTCAATCTCATATTGGAATTTTCTGATATGCTATGCAATGCGTCACTCAAATTAATGTATATGTATACTGTATACTATCATCGTTTATTTGTTCCACATTGACCCATTGGCCTATTGGATTGGGTCCATGGTAGATTTAAATAATATGGATTTGAATATTGAATTTGGGTTTCAAGTTTCTATAAAAATTTATTATAGCAACTAAAAACCTAGCAAAAAAAGGAATGAGGGACAATTTTTGTTGATGGTCAGCTAAAAAATTATAATACAATCTTGTATGTTTTTTTGAAATTTTGGGTGCTTTATAAGAAGTAGGCAAACAAACTCAGTTACAAACTAGTAGGCTTAAAATTTGACTTGCATTTTCTGGCAACATATTAAATTTTTGTATTTAATTCAGAAAAATTCTTAAGTAGGGTCAGTCAGTGACCTTCAGGTAATGTTATGCTTTTTTAAGTTTAGGTCTGCTTTTGCTAGCACTAGGCTACCAGGCCTAGTTTGGGTTTTTTGTCCACACATTGCACACCCACATAATTTATAAAATCAGTTATTTAAATTATTAATATTATTATAAATTATAATATAAATTAAGTATATTAAAAATACTAAAATCCCATTTCAGTTCAAATAATCACACATTGGCATTCCTAATCTGGCAATCCTTTGGTTTACAATCCCTTCAAATAGGCCTAGTGATGATCAATATATAGGCCTATATAAAAAAGTTATAAGACAAAAACTGACAGTAAGGCCTAGGCCCTAGTTTTAAATAATTGTAGGCCCCTAAATGTTTTCAAATGTCAAATGTTTTTAGACATCAGATTGCTAATAGCTTATATAGCCTATCACCTTTGCTTTTTTAAATGTCCTATTTTGAGTTGTTATAATTTTTTAAAAAACCTTTTTTTTGAATGCTTAATAATTTAGTAATATTGCCAGCTATCTACATTAGATATTTAATATTGACTGAATACCTATATACTTTTTTTAATCACTTACTAGAAGAATTGCCCTATCAAGTTCATACAGGGTGCATGACCAAGATGGCCATATACTAAGATGGCCATATCTCTGAATAGCTGCATGGATAGAAGTAGGTCTATATATTTCCTCACTTCCTATTGGCTATGATAGAGACAAGATATATATCTAACTTCAAGTTTCAGAGAAAACATATTTTATAATGAAATTCAATTAGGGCCTAGTAAAACAAAATATACTTACTATACTTACTATTTTCATCTTTAACTTAATTATTAATAAATACTTCTAATTGTCTATCTTACTCCCCCCTTGCAACCCCACATCTGCCCTTTCTATGCTATCCAATAATAAATCAGTTGTCATTTTTTTGACTTTGGCCCCATCTCCAGCTGTGGCTATCTTTGTATATGGCAATCTTTGTCTTATATCTTTTCAAATACTATAGGCTCTATTGTTTTTTTACAAAACTCATACTTAAACTAATAGCCTCCTCTTGAATTATTATTAAATAAATTATATTATATTAGCCAAACAGGCTCTTTGCCTGAGCCAAACTTATTATTATTACTTATGATCACCTAAATGTACATTTCTCATTAAAATGATTGTAAACCAAAGCTAGCTATAGAAAAGAATGTTAAATTAAGAGTTAAAAGTTAAAAGAGTATCATCAAAAACTGCTGCTCATTTGTGTTTAAAATGGCATGTTCAAAATTGACCAACAAAAAATACACAAAATTAAAAGTCCACAAAGCAGTTTATTAAACAATGTTTATATGAGGGGTGTCCCGAAAGTAGTGTTACTTTTCAATCTCTTGTTCTGCTTATCCAAATAGCATCATTTTGCACAGATTTATAGCAACAACTCTTTTCTTCATATTAAATAACATCATTAAAAACAGACAATGGAAACAAAAGTTATAAACTAAAATGTAGCAGAACCTCGACCATAGACTTACAGTAAGTAAACAAGTTAACAAAATTTTAATTATTAGCTCACAAATGGGTAATTGGCTGTAATGAATACTGCAAAATGACTGTGGTGAATGACTCCAATAGACCCATGAGCCAATGAAAGTTGAGCATGAATCTTGGTTAAACTGTGCCCTATCCTCCAAAGGGTATATAACACACTCTTCTGATCAACACTTGAATGCACATCCAGGACTTTTAGTGCATTAAAAGGAGGGAACAAAAAGCAATAAAGCTGAAGCCCAGTTTGAAATATTCTATTGCTTTAAAAGCTATATGCTTCTCCAAGTTTTTCCATAGATATCACTTTGTCATAGCAGCCTAACAAAGAAGTTTGAGTTCATTTAATCCAAAGTACTTTTGCTACTTTCCACTAGCTTGTCAAATTACTATAAGTCTATGGTTGAGGTCCTGCTACATTTTAGTTCATAACTTTTGTTTCCATTGTCTGTTTTTAATGATGTTAAAGTTAATATGAAGAAAAGAGTTGCCGCTATAAATCTATGCAAAATGATATTATTTAGATCAGCAGAACAAGAGATATAATGAAAAGTAACACTACTTTTGGGACACCCCTTGTATATCACTATCAATTTTGGTTTACGATCATTTGAGTATGTAATGCACATAAAAATTATTATAAACCAAAGAGCTAGGTAAAAGTTAATACTATAAAGGTAATGCCCATATACTCCATATAAAGGTAAAGGTATTGTCAGCTTTAGTTTGCAATCATTTCAATAGAATACGTGCATGGAAATGATCATAATAAACCAAAGGTGAAAGGATATAGCACCAAAGATTAATTTTAATAAGGCTAAGAGCTTCCATTTCCATTATGCTTCTATTTGAGAGTTTATAGAAAAAGTATAACATGGAATTGGAAGCCACAGTATAGTGGTCTCAATATTTCATATATCAATGCCTTTGATCTAGAATGACAGCAGTTTTCTGTGACTATTTGATATACTTTTCTATAGCCAGCTTTGGTTTGCAATCATTTTAATAAGAAATACAAGCTATACATTTGGGTGATCGTAAAGCAAAGGTGATATATAAGCTACTAGCAAACTGACATTTGAAAACATTTGACATTAGAAAACATTTACAATCATTTAAAACTACTGTCAGTTTTTATGTTTTACAATGAGCAAAAAAAACTTATAATGTGATCATAAACTGAAATTAGCAAAATAGGTGTTTGTAAACTGAAGGATTGCCCCTAATCTTACATTAACATTTTATCTCACATTTTTATTTTAATTTGTATTTTAGTCTTTTTTGGTATTTCTACTTTTAAATTAGATTTTTATCTTCTAGACATTTTTTTAAAGAGCAGGCTAGGCATAGAAGGTAAGCAACCAGACCCTATTATTTTAATTGAGACAGATACAGAAAAGAATGATCAGATAAAATATTTCACTCTTAAATTAAATATCTTATCTAATCAGCTAATTCCTTAGGAACATAAGGTAATAGATGGTCAAAGTGACTTAGACAAAAAGCCTAAGCCTAAGACTTGCATTAAGCCTAAGACAAGTTAAGTATTATCTATAAACCATATTTTATTATCTATAAGGGTGTGTGTTTATACATGCCCAACATCTAGCCAACCTGGCTAATTTGGATAGGTGGCAAGAGGTCTAGCCAAAGTAAGTTAAAAACCCAAAAATTGGACAAAAGGAGAAGAAAAAAGGCAAATAAAAGATAAAGATGAAGATAGAGAAAAATGATAAAACAAAGCAGAGATCATATTATAGCCAGATACAACTAAGTTGCAACCAGAGGCAAAAACTAAATTGCAGCAAAGCAAGTAAATTTTTTAAATTGGGCATATACTCGTATAGGTTTTTTTATTAAAATATATTCTTTTTATTGTTTAGACTTAGAAATAATAATACTAGCTAATATAGCAAGCTAATGTATTTTCAAGTAATAGATGACTTCTTAAATCCTATATACTAAAAATGAGTTGTCTGTGGGTAGGTAGGTAGGTAGGTATGCGATAGATTTCAGAAAAAATGGCTCAACCGATTTTCTTCAAACTTGCACCATTCGATCAGAAATTTTCCTGGGACGGTACATGCATCTTGGCTAAGAAATTGCTCAATTTTAAAGGGATTAAATATTCGAAAAACATGCTTTTTTGCAAAGGTCAAGCAGCTCTTTCGACCTGAAATGCATTGTAAGAATGCTAGAGAAAAAACTGACTGACTGAATTCCGATTGTGATAAAGATTGCATCACAACAAGTTGAAAACAGTACCGAAGAAATGCACACACGACTTGATTTAAATTGCGTAACCATATTGCTAACTTAAATTGAGACTGATACTGGCTGACTGAGAAATTGATTATGTCATAACTTTTTACTCCAATTGACTTGCTGTAAGAATTGAATTATAAGGGCCACAATTCATGTTCTCCAATTGAAAAGAGATAGCCCTGATGCGAACAGACTGGAATGCTAATGTAGCGACCTGGGTTCGAATCATAGTAGTGCAAAAAGATTTTTTTATTAAAACACCTTAAAAACACAACAAAACTGCTAAACATCAAAGAAGCGCAATGTCAAACATAGAAGAGCCAACATATCGAACATAAAAGAGTTACCATGTCAAACATAAAAGAGCTACCATGTCGAACATTAAAGAGCTACCATGTCGAACATTAAAGAGCCACCATGTCGAACATAAAAGAGCCACCATGTCAAACATAAAACAGCCACCATTTCGAACATTAAAGAGCCACCATTTCGAACATTAAAGAGCCACCATTTTGAACATTAAAGAGCCACTATGTCAAACAATTAAGAGCCACCATGTCAAACATAAAAGAGCCAACATGTCAGACATTCAAAAGCCACCGTATCAAACATAAAAGAGTTACCATGTAGAACAAAAAAGATCCACCATGTCGAACATAAAAGAGCCACCATGTCAAACATAAAGAGCCACCATGTCAAACATTTAGGAGCCACCATGTCAAACATATATGTGACTTTATGTCAAATATTAAAGAGCCACCATGTGAAACATTAAAGAGCCACCATGTCAAACATTTAAGAGTCACCATGTCAAACCTAAAAGAGCCACCATGTCGAACATAAAAGAGCCACAATGTCAAACATTAAAGAGCCACCATTTAAAACCTAAAGGAGCCACTATGTCGAACATTAAAGAGCCACCATGTCGAACATAAAAGAGCAGCCATATCAAACATAAAAGAGTTACCATGTCAAACATTAAAGAGCCACCATGTCAAACATAAAGCAGCCACCATTTCGAAAATTAAGGAGCCACCATTTCGAAAATTAAGGAGCCACCATGTCGAACATTAAAGAGCCACCATGTCAAACATTTAGGAGCCACCATGTCAAACATATATGTGACTTTATGTCAAATATTAAAGAGCCACCATGTGAAACATTAAAGAGCCACCATGTCAAACATTTAAGAGTCACCATGTCAAACCTAAAAGAGCCACCATGTCGAACATAAAAGAGCCACAATGTCAAACATTAAAGAGCCACCATTTCAAACCTAAAGGAGCCACCATGTCGAACATTAAAGAGCCACCATGTCGAACATAAAAGAGCCACCATATCAAACATAAAAGAGTTACCATGTCGAACATTAAAGAGCCACCATGTCGAACATAAAAGAGCCACCATGTCGAACATAAAACAGACACCATTAAGAACATTAAAGAGCCACCATGTCGAACATTAAAGAGCCACCATGTCGAACATTAAAGAGCCACCATGTCAAACATAAAAGAGCCACCATTTCGAAAATTAAGGAGCCACCATTTCGAAAATTAAAGAGCCACCATGTTAAACATTAAAGGGCCACCTTGTCAAATATTAAAGAGCCACCATGTCAAACATAAAACAGCCACCATTTCGAAAATTAAAGAGCCACCATGTCGAACAATAAAGAGCCACCATGTCAAACATAAAACAGACACCATTAAGAACATTAAAGAGCCACCATGTCGAACATTAAAGAGCCACCATGTCAAACATAAAACAGCCACCATTTCGAAAATTAAGGAGCCACCATTTCGAAATTTAAAGAGCCACCATGTTAAACATTAAAGGGCCACCTTGTCAAATATTAAAGAGCCACCATTTCAAACCCAAAAGAGCGACCATGTCGAACATACAAGAGCCACCATGTCGAACATAAAAGAGCAGCCATGTAGAACATAAAAGAGCCACCATGTCGAACATAAAAGAGCCACCATGTCAAACATAAAAAAGCCAGCATGTCAAACATAAAAGAGCCAACATGAAGAACATTAAAGAGCCACCATGTCGACCATTAAAAGAGCCACCATGTCGAACATACAAGAGCCACCATGTCAAACATAAAAAAGCCACCATGTCGAACAATAAAGAGCCACCATGTCAAACATAAAAGAGCCACCATGTCAAACATTCAAGATATACAATTTCAAATGTAAAGGTATAAAGCGCCATGCCAATTTAAAGGAGCCACTATAAAGCTAAGGAAATTGTCGCTCTAGCTACTTTTTGTCTGGTGGATGGTTGCTATTTGGGGGATGCTTGCTTTCTGGGGGATGCTTGCTATCTGGGCGATGCTTGCAATTTGGGGGATGCTTGCTATCTGAGGGATGCTTGCTATCTGGTGGATGCTTGCTATCTGAGGGATGCTTGCTATCTGAGTGATGCTTGCTATCTGGGGGATGCTTGCTATTTGGAGGATGCTTGCTTTCTGGGGGATGCTTGCTATCTGGGCGATGCTTGCAATTTGGGGGATGCTTGCTATCTGAGGGATGCTTGCTATCTGGTGGATGCTTGCTATCTGAGGGATGCTTGCTATCTGAGTGATGCTTGCTATCTGGGGGATGCTTGCTATCTGAGGGATGCTTGCTATCTGAGGGATGCTTGCTATTTGGGGTATGCTTGCTATCTGAGGGATGCTTGCTATCTGGGGAATGCTTGCTATCTGGGGAATGTTTGCTATCTGGGGAATGCTTGCTATCTGGGGGATGCTTGCTATCTGGGGGATGTTTGCTATCTGGGGGATGCTTGCTATCTGGGGGATGCTTGCTATCTGGGGGATGCTTGCTATCTGGGGGATGCTTGCTATTTGAGGGATGCTTGCTATCTGGGGAATGCTTGCTATCTGGGGGATGCTTGTGGTCTTGGGAAGATTTCTTATTGCAATTCACTTCATTTGAGCAGTTTGTCTGGCTCTTTGTGAAGGATTTTCTGGCTGTCTTTTTGTTACTTGTAGAGAACAGAGATTCTATCCAGATGTCCCCCATCGGGGGGCGAAGATTGCTAGTTAAATCTAATTTGATTTGCATGAAATCTAATTTGCATAAAAGTTGTTAGGACTATATAATCTTTAAAAACAAAAAAATTATTTTTAATTATTAATATTTATACATATTATAGCTATATATAGGCTTTCTAATTTAATTTTATTTCCAATTATAATTGTTCATAAAAAGACTAGCAAATCTTAAAAATTGAATTGCTATATGCCAAATATAAATATAAGATATCTTTTATCAAAATATTTAGAATCTAGTTAATGCTTTAAAAAAGAACCAAGTCAAGATATTAAACTAGATCATAGTCAACATGTTAAAACCTATCCTTACTAGTATATTGCAAATCAAATCAACATATTAAAACTAAAACCTAATATGCTAAGTTTTACATTGAGAGTTTAATATAAAGGTTTAATACAGGATTGGCAACCTTTTCAGAGCAAGGGCCAAAAAGCAATTTTTAAGGGCTTAGTGGCCAATAACAAAAAAGTGAAAAACTACAATTGTTTCATGCCAGTTTAAATAAACAATTTTCTCAATAGATGATGATCAAAACCTTAATCTCATCCAACCATTTAGGTTCCCTTACCCCAGAACATGCCTTGTTCTATCTCTTCTTATTTCAACCCCAATAATTACCTCCTAGAAACACTCAGAGCACCCCCATAAAAGGCCAATATATGGATAAAAATGGTGAGTATGAGAAAGAGAAAAAGAAAGAAGGTGGAGTGAAATAGCAAGGGGCCAAATGCAATCCTTTATCATTAAGGGCCTTAGGGCCAGATTGGAAGGCTTCAGAGGCTAGATCTGGCCCTAGGGCCAAAGATTGCTAACCTTTAATTTAGCATAAAATTAAACTAGTCTTAGCTTTCATTCTTTATATTGGCAATATAACTAGAAATTCAATGAAGTTGAAACTCTAGAGTGTTAAAACTAAAAGGGAGAGTAGAAAGAGACAAGCTTATATTTTGATAATAATTTGGATTTATATATTAGACCCATACATATAGTCATTAGTGATTTGCCCTGGCTATGCTACTTACTTATGAAAAAACCTAAGCAAAAATTAATATTATTTTGAATAAATGGCATTAGTAACTATGACTTTATAATTAAAATATTGTGGCATTCTTATAATACAAGTGCTAGAGCCAAGCTTGTTGACACCTGACTATTAATTTATATATTCTATGCAAGGTAAACACTATATTGTTAAACTGCAATCTTAAATATTACTTTTCATTAATATAAAGTCAGTCCATCTCATTGTATAAAGCATTTTTGTATCTTTCTGTGCTGATCGTTATTACTTTCCCAATTAACTACTTACAGTAGTCAATTGATATTTGCTTGGGAACATTTTTGCAGAGCTGATTTAGAAAGCAAAATAGAATGTTTATTTTCTAATGCTGCCCTAGGCAATGTGAATAAGTCTTTTGTGACTTTCGGTTATATATTGTTGATCTCAGATCCCTTCTCTCTTATCTGCTCATCTCCTCTCCTCATCTCTCCCTCTCTGCACTCCTTTCCTCTCTCCTCTTCTCTCCCTTATCTCTCTCTTCTCCCCTTTTCGATTTAATCCCTCCTCTCGTTGCCTTGATTCCCTCGCCTCCTTTCCCTAACTCTTCTCTCTTCTCTATTCCCTCTCCTCTCTCTCCTCTGGCCCACAGTCATGCTTTAGGTTCTCTATCTGGCACTTGAGGTCAAAAAGTTTGCCGACCCCTGATATAGATAAACGTTCCCTTTATCTATATCTTCTCTATCTGGCACTTGAGGTAAACAAGTTTGCCGACCCCTGATATAGATAAACGTTCCCTTTATCTATATCTTCTCTATCTGGCACTTGAGGTAAACAAGTTTGCCGACCCCTGATATAGATAAACGTTCCCTTTATCTATATCTTCTCTATCTGGCACTTGAGGTAAACAAGTTTGCCGACCCCTGATATAGATAAACGTTCCCTTTATCTATATCTTCTCTATCTGGCACTTGAGGTAAACAAGTTTGCCGACCCCTGATATAGATAAACGTTCCCTTTATCTATATCTTCTCTATCTGGCACTTGAGGTAAACAAGTTTGCCGACCCCTGATATAGATAAACGTTCCCTTTATCTATATCTTCTCTATCTGGCACTTGAGGTAAACAAGTTTGCCGACCCCTGATATAGATAAACGTTCCCTTTATCTATATCTTCTCTATCTGGCACTTGAGGTAAACAAGTTTGCCGACCCCTGATATAGATAAACGTTCCCTTTATCTATATCTTCTCTATCTGGCACTTGAGGTAAACAAGTTTGCCGACCCCTGATATAGATAAACGTTCCCTTTATGCTTGCTCCAAGTTTGCACACCTTGAGACTGAATTTCTGTCGGTTTTATCATAATTCGCCTATAAATTACATTATCAATCGTAACGGGGATTGAAATTGGGCTCAAAATCTAGCTATATACAAAATTTCCACTTGTGTGCGCATATAGGCGCTCTCGCATTTGTCGACTCTTGACAGCAGTGGATAGAGGGATAGAGAGTCAGCAGCTGCTTCTTTGCAAAGCAGTCGTCAAAAAAATGGACTCCCATTCAGTTCATTTTTTCTTATTGTCTTACTCCCTTCTATTCTGTCTCTGCTCCCTATATTCTTTTATTGGTTCAACCGGCTCAGTGAAGTAATGCACACTAGTAGTAATATACATGTAAGCGATCCATTCCGTCTCTCATGCCATGCACACTGCATGCGATAGTCGATAAGTTATAACCGGCAACTGCACCGCGTATTTCCAGCCGGCGGGAGAAAAGGTTCCGCAGTTTTCCCACTGAGCAATGAACGGCTGTCTGGGCGCTACCACCCAACAGCGGCGGTCGCATCACAGCCGACTGTCGCAGCTAGACGGAGCTGGCGCAAGCGGCTCTGACTACTACAGCTATGTGGCCTCCTTCTCACCTGCTGCGGCTGCCGCTAGCAGGTTGGGCTTATTGCGACAGCGGCTGATTGCTAGGATTGGAGACCTGACTCTGCGTCAGGTGCATATCTGGTTAGTGCAGACTGGGCTATCCGGTTTTTATTCGAAGCTTGATATTGATCTTGCAGCACTGTGAGATTGTTGCTCATCTGATTGAATCATTGAGATTATTGCTCATCTGATTGCAGCACTGTGCGATTATTGCTCATCTGATTGCATCACTGTGCGATAGTTGCTCATCAGATTGCAGCACTGTGCGATTATTGCTCATCTGATTGCAGCACTGTGCGATTATTGCTCATCTGATTGCATCACTGTGCGATAGTTGCTCATCAGATTGCATCACTGAAATTGTTGCTCATCAGATTGCATCACTGTGCGATTATTGCTCATCTGATTGCACCACTGTGAGATTGTTGCTCATCTGATCGAATCACTGAGATTGTTGCTCATCTGATTGCAGCACTGTGATTTTTGCTCATCTGATTGCATCACGGTGAGATTGTTGCTCATCAGATTGCATCACTGTGAGATTGTTGCTCATCTGATTGCAGCACTCTGATTTTTGCTCATCGATTGCATCACAGAGATTGTTGCTCATCTGATTGCATCACGGTGCGATTGTTGCTCATCTGATTGCATCACTGTGAGATTGTTGCTCACCTGATTGCAGCACTGTGAGATTGTTGCTCACCTGATTGCAGCACTGTGAGATTGTTGCTCACCTGATTGCAGCACTGTGAGATTGTTGCTCACCTGATTGCATCACTGTGAGATTGTTGCTCATCAGATTGCATCACTGTGAGATTGTTGCTCATCTGATTGCAGCACTCTGATTTTTGCTCATCGATTGCATCACAGAGATTGTTGCTCACTTGATTGTAGCACTGTGAGATTGTTGCTCACCTGATTGCAGCACTGTGAGATTGTTGCTCACCTGATTGCAGCACTGTGAGATTGTTGCTCACCTGATTGCAGCACTGTGAGATTGTTGCTCACCTGATTGCAGCACTGTGAGATTGTTGCTCACCTGATTGTAGCACTGTGAGATTGTTGCTCATCAGATTGCATCACTGTGAGATTGTTGCTCATCTGATTGCAGCACTCTGATTTTTGCTCATCGATTGCATCACTGAGATTGTTGCTCACTTGATTGTAGCACTGTGAGATTGTTGCTCACCTGATTGTAGCACTGAGATTGTTGCTCACCTGATTGCATCACTGTGAGATTGTTGCTCACCTGATTGTAGCACTGTGAGATTGTTGCTCATCTGATTGCATCGCTGTGCGATTTTTGCTCACCTGATTGCATCACTGTGATTCATATAATTTTTGTTGTGCTTTTGTCACAGTATAATATTTAAAAATATATTTCATGGATAATATGTGTTAGTCTGTGCCCTACGCAACTACTAGAATTAGTGAAAAAAATCAATTATTTTATTTATAAAACATTATTTTTAGTCCTTTCTGCCCAAATTGAAAACTAAACCAGCCAGTGAGTTGTTTTCTGCATGGCATATTTTTATTCATATTTTTGTGTAGTAGATTAGCTCAGTTATTCCTAGATTAATCATGTTGTTACCTAGAAACTGCGGTGTTACTATTCAGTGTTTGAGAGAAACTTTCATACTATCTTTGTTTAATTTTGTTATTTGGTCAGTTGCTGTGTACTTTAGCCTATTTATTTATATTGTGTATATACTGAATATAGCTTTTTGCAGCCCATTAGGGCATACGCGCATTGAATTTAATCCGAGATACGTTTGCCAATGTAATGGAGCTTTTGTCTATGGTGGCAGGGCTGGCACAGCGGCATTTCAAAAAGCATCAATTTGGTCCATAGCTTCATTTGCAACTGCTGCGGAGGAGCAAGATCAGCCCCACAATTGTGGACCATGTGCTGTGCCAACGAATGCCATTGGCTTGTGATCGAAGCACTCGACAGAGGTGAACACCCAAAAGACATTGCAAGGTTGCTGAATGTAAAAGAAAAGATGGTTTACAGCAACCATCAGCGCGTTGAAACTCTGCCGGCAGAGGTTGCCTGCAAAAGAGTGGCAATTGCCAAGGCAAGTTGCGAGAGCCTCAGGTCCAACTGCTACTCAATGCAGTTGAGAAACCCTTTGTTGACAGTGCAGAAATGCAGCAGAAGTTGAAGGAACAGTTCCGGTTGGTTATCAGATTTCGACCATCAGCAGAGCTCTGGAAAAGCGACTGATAATTGTTGGTAGAGAGATGCTGACATCCCAGCGGTACGCAACAACCCGCCGACGGTTGCAAGGGGGCAGGAGTATCTCCAATGGCTCACGAGCGTTTGGACCAAGTTGATGCTTGTTGGACCAAGTTGTTGCTTGTTGGACCAAATTGATGCTTGTTGGACCAAATTGATGCTTGTTGGACCAAATTGATGCTTGTTGGACCAAATTGATGCTTGTTGGACCGAATTGATGCTTGTTGGACCAAGTTGATGCTTGTTGGACCAAATTGATGCTTGTTGGACCGAATTGATGCTTGTTGGACCAAATTGATGCTTGTTGGACCAAATTGATGCTTGTTAGACCGAATTGATGCTTGTTGGACCAAATTGTTGCTTGTTGGACCAAATTGATGCTTGTTGGACCAAATTGATGCTTGTTGGACCGAATTGATGCTTGTTGGACCAAATTGATGCTTGTTGGACCGAATTGATGCTTGTTGGACCAAGTTGATGCTTGTTGGACCAAATTGATGCTTGTTGGACCAAATTGATGCTTGTTGGACCAAGTTGATGCTTGTTGGACCAAATTGATGCTTGTTGGACCAAATTGATGCTTGTTGGACCAAATTGATGCTTGTTGGACCAAATTGATGCTTGTTGGACCAAATTGATGCTTGTTGGACCAAATTGATGCTTGTTGGACCGAATTGATGCTTGTTGGACCAAGTTGATGCTTGTTGGACCAAATTGATGCTTGTTGGACCAAATTGATGCTTGTTGGACCAAATTAATGCTTGTTGGACCAAATTGATGCTTGTTGGACCAAATTGATGCTTGTTGGACCAAATTAATGCTTGTTGGACCAAATTGATGCTTGTTGGACCGAATTGATGCTTGTTGGACCAAGTTGATGCTTGTTGGACCAAGTTGATGCTTGTTGGACCAAATTGATGCTTGTTGGACCGAATTGATGCTTGTTGGACCAAATTGATGCTTGTTGGACCAAATTGATGCTTGTTGGACCGAATTGATGCTTGTTGGACCAAATTGATGCTTGTTGGACCAAATTGATGCTTGTTGGACCGAATTGATGCTTGTTGGACCAAATTGATGCTTGTTGGACCAAATTGATGCTTGTTGGACCGAATTGATGCTTGTTGGACCAAATTGATGCTTGTTGGACCAAATTAATGCTTGTTGGACCAAATTGATGCTTGTTGGACCAAATTGATGCTTGTTGGACCGAATTGATGCTTGTTGGACCAAATCGATGCTTGTTGGACCAAGTTGATGCTTGTTGGACCAAATTGATGCTTGTTGGACCGAATTGATGCTTGTTGGACCGAATTGATGCTTGTTGGACCAAATTGATGCTTGTTGGACCGAATTAAATGCCGCTGTGCCAGCCTTGCTACCATAGACAAAAGCTCCGTTACATTGACATACCTATCTTGGATTAAATTCAATGTATGCGCACTACTACTAAATATAACTACTAAATATACTTAAATCTATCCTTAGGCCGTTTCTATTGGCAACACACATGTAAGTCGCTATTGGCTGAGAGCAGTCACGTGACTACTATTCCGTCCAATAGCGACTTACATGCGTGTGTTGCCAATAGAAACGGCCGGGTGAATCCCTAGGTTGCGCCCAAGCATGCACGTAAGCCCTAATTGACTGAAAAAGCTATATTCTCTGCAGTGCCATTGAAATATGTCATTTCCAATAGGACATTCTAGGGCAACGGTTCACCTCAGCTGGGCTACTCTAGTAGAATTTTTTGGCCCATTACGCGAAAACCCGGGGGTTTGGCCTTAGACAGTGGCTTCTGCAGCTCTCAAGCACTAGCACTAGAAGAAAAAACTGACTGTCAGCAGCAGCTAGTTGTCTCTGGCCCTAACCCCGGGGTTTTCGGGGTTAGGCGACGGTCGCTAAATACATTAGCAAATGTTGTAGTGACAAAATATAGTACATAGATCTCTATTCTTGAGCGGGCCAGATTGCTATTGGGAAGTTTCAATGGCCGGATAGAGAGGCCTCGGGGGGTCTCTTCATGGATTGTTCGACCAGTGACTCAAAACGGTAAGGTTAAAGGTACTAAAGCAACGGAGATGTTACAGAAACATATAGGACCTGATTTCTGCCATGGACTTGAGCTTTAACTCCTATTTTCAATAATAATTGAATTGAAAATAACTAAATAAAAAAACGACTTAGTTATTTCGTGCATTTTTCTAGTATTCATTACAGTAGAGTGTAGCGAATTGATATTCGCATTATCAATTTTGCACATATTGTAATTTAGCATATGTTTCAACACCAACAATTTTCTGATGTCTTCATTGTTTCTGCTGTTTTGGCTATTAATCTGCTTTTTTTGTTGGATTGGATAATAAGTTATCTATTCTCAGAGTTGTCTCACAGAATCACTGTTTCTTACAATTTGACAACCTGTGCTTTCTGGTTTGCTATCTGGTCTATCAGAGTGATTTCACTACCCTAATCTATTGGATGTTATCTCTGGATCCCACACCCAATCAGATGGTATCTCTGGATCCCACAACCAATCAGATGGTATCTCTGTATGCCACACCCAATCGGATGGTATCTCTAGATCCCACACCCAATCAGATGGTATCTCTGTATGCCACACCCAATCGGATGGTATCTCTAGATCCCACACCCAATCAGATGGTATTTCTGTATGCCACACCCAATCGGATGGTATATCTGGATCCCACACCCAATCGGATGGTATCTCTGTATGCCACACCCAATCGGATGGTATCTCTAGATCCCACACCCAATCAGATGGTATTTCTGTATGCCACACCCAATCGGATGGTATATCTGGATCCCACACCCCATTTTAAACGATATATATACTCAAAAAATCATAACTGATCCCCATACGTAAGAAATGCATTTCGTCTAACCTAAATTAAAAAATCCAGTGTCGTCGGCCTGTTGCTAAGCGCCTGCGCTTTTGTCTGCCTGCCAGCCCTGCTTGGCTACCTGCTGCACTCGGGCGCTGGCGAAGCTGCTGGGTCTCACAGTAACGGCTGGTGGCTGGGCCGCCTTCTGGCTAATCTGATTGGCTACGGGTCTGTGCTGCTGCCTCTGGGCGGCGTTGTGCAACTGGCTCGGGTGTGGGATTACGAAAGTCGCGGGCCAAGGTGAGTTTGATGAATCTGGATATTTTGCTGTTCATTTTTTGTCTGATATTAAGTACTTTGATTATCGGGATAAAGTTTCAGCTCAAAATGAATTATCGGGATATTAAACTACCAGGGATTATCAGGTATTAAACTGCAAGGGATTATCGGGATATTAAACTGCAAGGGATTATCGAAATATTAAACTGCAAGGGATTATCGGGTATTAAGCTGCCATGGATTATCAGGAGTATAAGGCTACTGTTGATTATCAGGAGTATTAGGCTACTTTTGATTATCAGGAGTATTAGGCTACTGTTGATTATCAGGAGTATTAGGCTACTGATGATTATCAGGAGTATTAGGCTACTGATGATTATCAGGAGTATTAGGCTACTGTTGATTATCAGGAGTATTAGGCTACTGTTGATTATCAGGAGTATTAGGCTACTTTTGATTATCAGGAGTATTAGGCTACTGATGATTATCAGGAGTATTAGGCTACTGATGATTATGAGGAGTATTAGGCTACTGTTGATTATCAGGAGTATTAGGCTACTGTTGATTATCAGGAGTATTAGGCTACTGTTGATTATCAGGAGTATTAGGCTACTGTTGATTATCTGGAGTATTAGGCTACTGATGATTATCAGGAGTATTAGGCTACTGATGATTATCAGGAGTATTAGGCTACTGTTGATTATCAGGAGTATTAGGCTACTGATGATTATCAGGAGTATTAGGCTACTGTTGATTATCAGGAGTATTAGGCTACTGTTGATTATCAGGAGTATTAGGCTACTGATGATTATCAGGAGTATTAGGCTACTGATGATTATCAGGAGTATTAGGCTACTGATGATTATCAGGAGTATTAGGCTACTGATGATTATCAGGAGTATTAGGCTACTGTTGATTATCAGGAGTATTAGGCTACTGTTGATTATCAGGAGTATTAGGCTACTGTTGATTATCAGGAGTATTAGGCTACTGTTGATTATCAGGAGTATTAGGCTACTGATGATTATCAGGAGTATTAGGCTACTGATGATTATCAGGAGTATTAGGCTACTGATGATTATCAGGAGTATTAGGCTACTGATGATTATCAGGAGTATTAGGCTACTGTTGATTATCAGGAGTATTAGGCTACTGTTGATTATCAGGAGTATTAGGCTACTGTTGATTATCAGGAGTATTAGGCTACTGTTGATTATCAGGAGTATTAGGCTACTGTTGATTATCAGGAGTATTAGGCTACTGATGATTATCAGGAGTATTAGGCTACTGATGATAATCGGTGGTAGAATGGGTGATAATTGGGGATAAATAACTAGCCACTTGGTTATTAATTATATTTAAGATTATTAAACTAGTGATTAAAGGGAATAATAGTCTACTGGTGATTATTGTGAATAATAATGACAGACTGTCAGAGATTAGTCAGTCTAAATTATCTATACTAAGGATTAAGGCGGTTCGGGTCAACCATACAGCTGTATTTAGTAGGCACATTTTTTCCACGTTTGCAGGCGCAGTCAGCAGGGCTGCGCCGGCGGCTGCCTGGCCTGGCTAATCCGCCTGCTGTCAGTGGGCGCCGAGCCCCAGTCCGATTTGGAGGCCGAGCTGGGCAAAGCCGCTGCCGAGCGGAAGCCTGAGCAGGCGGCTCAACAGCAGCCGCAGCCGCACAGCCGGCAGTGGTACGCCAGCCTGGCCGCCTGCGCTCTTGGCCTGCAGGTTAGTAACTCCTGCCTGATTATTTCACTCCAATATGCTCATGTTTTTCTATCGTCACAGTCGTACCCTTTTGTCATTGGTCAGCTTTTCACGATTCACTGTCCTTACTATCACGCATCCCATTTTCACGAATTCCGGATTCACAGTTCTCACTGTCTATCACAGATCTCGAATTCACAGTCCCCATTGTCAGTCACAGATCCCGAATTCACAGTCCCCATTGTCAGTCACAGACCCGAATTCACAGTCCCCATTGTCAGTCACAGACCCGAATTCACAGTCCCCACTGTCAGTGACAGATCCCGAATTCACAGTCCCCATTGTCAGTCACAGACCCGAATTCACAGTCCCCACTGTCAGTCACAGACCCGAATTCACAGTCCCCACTGTCAGTGACACCCGAATTCACAGTCCCCACTGTCAGTGACAGACCCGAATTCACAGTCCCCATTGTCAGTCACAGACCCGAATTCACAGTCCCCATTGTCAGTCACAGACCCGAATTCACAGTCCCCACTGTCAGTGACAGATCCCGAATTCACAGTCCCCATTGTCAGTGACAGATCCCGAATTCACAGTCCTCACTGTCAGTCACAGACTCGACTTTCACAGTCCCCACTGTCAGTGACAGATCCCGAATTCACAGTCCCCATTGTCAGTCACAGACTCCACATTCACAGTCCCCACTGTCGGTGACAGATCCCGAATTCACAGTCCCCATTGTCAGTCACAGACTCCACATTCACAGTCCCCACTGTCAGTCACAGATCCCAAATTCACAGTCCCCACTGTCAGTCACAGATCCCAAATTCACAGTCCCCATTGTCAGTCACAGATCCCAAATTCGCAGTCCCCATTGTCAGTCACAGATCCCAAATTCACACAGTCCCCACTGTCAGTGACAGATGTCAGTGTCAGTAGCGCCTGAAACTACATGAATTGCTGCCCCAACCCGCCAGGCCGCCTATCTAACCTGGGGCGTGCTCCAAGAGCGCATGGTCACAGCAGACTACGGTCATGGTGAACGCTTCCGTGACTCGCAGTTCCTGGTGTTCGCCAACCGGTTGCTATCCGGCCTGCTGGCTGTGGTGGCGCTCCGCCTCATCAGCCGGACGCCGCATCGGGCGCCAGCCTTTGAGTACACCTGGAGCTCTCTATCTAACGTGCTCAGCTCCTGGTGCCAGTACGAGGCCCTGCTCTACGTTAGCTTTCCAACCCAGGTGTTGGCCAAGGCTTGCAAAATTATACCAGTGATGCTGATGGGCAAACTGGTGTCAAGGAAGTCATATCGATGGGACGAATATGCTACCGCCGCCCTAATTAGCGCAGGTCTGCGACTGCCGCTTATTTATGAGTACCTCATGGGTTAAGTAGGGAACTTGTGCCGTAATAGACACCCTAATCTCCATAAAAATCCTCATTGTGACCCAATCAAAATCCTCATTATGACCCAATCCAAATCCTCATTATGACACAATCAAAATCCTCATTATGGCACAATCAAAATCCTCATTATGACCCAATCAAAATCCTTATTATGACCCAATCAAAATCCTTATTATGACCCAATCAAAATCCTCATTCTGGCACAATCAAAATCCTCATTATGACCCAATCCAAATCCTCATTATGACCCAATCAAAATCCTTATTATGACCCAATCAAAATCCTTATTATGACCCAATCAAAATCCTTATTATGACCCAATCAAAATCCTTATTATGACCCAATCCAAATCCTCATTATGACGCAATCCAAATCCTGATTATGATTATGACCCCCAATCAAAATATTCATAATGACCCCCCGATCCAAATCGTGATTATGACCCCCAATCAAAATATTCATAATGACCCCCCGATCCAAATCGTGATTATGACCCCCAATCAAAATATTCATAATGACCCCCCAATCCAAATCCTCATTATGACCCCCAATCAAAATATTCATAATGACCCCCAATCCAAATCCTCATTATGACCCCCAATCAAAATATTCATAATGACCCCCAATCCAAATCCTCATTATGACCCCCAATCAAAATATTCATTATGACCCCCAATCAAAATATTCATAATGACCCCCAATCCAAATCCTCATTATGACCCCCAATCAAAATATTCATAATGACCCCCCAATCCAAATCCTCATTATGACCATATCCCCGCAGGCACCAGCACATTTCTACTCGCCTCCGAATCGGATGAGCACGCAACGTCGGCCGCGGCCACGACGCTCAGTGGCGCCGCCCTCCTAGCCGGCTACATGGCCTTCGACGCGTTTACCAGCACCTGGCAGAGTGTGCTGTTCACCCGCCACGGCGTCACCACCCTGCAGATGATGGCTGGCACCAGCGTGCTGTCCTGCGTGCTCACGGTGGCCGCCCAGCTTGAGCAGGGCTCCCTGCCTGCGGCTGTAGCGTTCGCTTGTCGGCATCCGCAGTTCCTCATGCATCTGGGCCTGTTGTCAGTGTGCTCCACAGTTGGCCAGCTGGTCATCTTCCAGACCATCGCCAGGTTCGGCTCGGTCACTTTTATCATCATTATGACCGTCAGGCAGGCTTTCGCCATCCTGCTGTCCTGCCTCATCTACCAGCATCGGGTGCCGCCGCTTGGCTACCTGGGCGTTGCCGTTGTTTTCCTGGCTCTGTTTCTTAGAATCTATCTGGGCCAGCGAATGCGACAGCAGCCCAGGACTGGCCGACCTTCTGGTTGAGATGTTGCTTTAGGGGTCAGAGAGTGGCGATTGTTGTCTGAAGTTTACCGCGTGACCATGTTTAAGCCCTCCGATTCTAATTGCTGGGATTCGAGTGGCTAATTTCTGGGATTCGAGTGGCTAATTTCTGGGATTCGAGTGGCTAATTGCTGGGATTCGAGTGGCTAATTGTTGGAATTCGAGTGGCTAATTTCTGGGATTCGAGTGGCTAATTGCTGGGATTCGAGTGGCAAATTTTTGGGATTCGAGTGGCAAATTTTTGGGATTCGAGTGGCTAATTGTGGGGATTCGAGTGGCTAATTGTGGATATTCGAGTTGCTAATTGTGGGGATTCGAGTTGCTAATTGTGGGGATTCGAGTTGCTAATTGTGGGGATTCGAGTTGCTAATTGTGGGGATTCGAGTTGCTAACCGTTCCTTATTAACTGACTTTTTAATAACTATTTTGAATGTTCTGGCATTTCTATGCTGAAATCTAAATATTTTCATTATTAAATATTACACGCATTAATCATTATAGATGCTTTTTGAATTGCTGCGCAAATTGTATTTCGCTTTAATGTGCGTGTTTGTGCCGAGCTGTCTTTCCCGCGAAAGTCAAAGTGGTAATAACTTACCAGCAAGTTTAATTACATTTATAGTTCTAATTTTGTTACAGTAACACACAGTAACAGTTCAGCTCTGTTTGTTCCCGCGTGTTCGACCAATCAAAGTTTATTTGTTTTATTTTGTTATTTTTAAGTATTCAAATCTGCGCCCTCTGTGCTGTGCGATGAATTAATTGTTTTTAGCTAAATTTATAAATGATGCTACTCTTGCTGATTATTGTATTTTAAATAGAGTGAGTAGGGTGAATAGGGGTGAGTGAGGGTGAATTGGGGAGAGTAAGGGTGAATCGGGGAGAGTGAAGGTGAATTGGAGAGAGTGAGGGTGAATTGGGGAGAGTAAGGGTGAATCGGGGAGAGTGAGGGTGAATGGGGGAGACTGAGGGTGAATGGGCGGAGAGTGGGGGTGAATGGGGAGAGTGAGGGTGAATGGCGCAGACTGAGGGTGAATGGGGGTGAGTGAGGGTTAATGGGGGTGAGTGAGGGTTAATGGGGCAGAGTGAGGGTGAATGGGGGAGAGTGAGGGTGAATGGGGCAGAGTGAGGGTGAATGGGGGAGAGTGGGGGTGAATGTGGAGGGTGAGGGTGAATGGGGGAGAGTGAAGGTGAATTGGAGAGAGTGAGGGTGAATTGGGGTGAGTAAGGGTGAATCGGGGAGAGTGAGGGTGAATTGGGGAGACTGAGGGTGAATTTTAGTTAAAGAGTTGAGCTAGTTGAAGATGCTAGAATATTTAATAGTTTAAACTTTACGCTTTTTTTAAATAAAAAATAAAAACTTTACGCTACAATGCGAGTAACCATTATGATAATTAATAGATCTGTGATCTTATGTGCTCATATCTTCAGATAACGTTTTAGCATATGCGGATTATGATATAATTATTGTATGAGGCACATTGGCTATTTCTATTGTTAGTCTGTGCTTGGCTCTTCCCATATTTGTGGAATTATTGTGTATTTGATTATCCTATTTTGTCTGCATTTACATATTACCAATATGTACCGTATGCTGATTTGTTCGTTTGATAGACTATACGGCTTAACAAGCGGTCGCTGTTATCTCAAATTTTATTATTTATATTGTTTTCACACTTTTCCTCTGGTTTTTCCTTCCTTTGGATATTTCTGACCTTTTTTATCTCATTTCTTCTGGGCATTGTTCGGCCTGGACTGTTTTATGATCTCTGCACTCTGTTAGATTCTTTATGATTAACTGTTGTTCCATTTTACAGTCCTCTCTGCGTATGTTGTCTTAATTCTATATTTTCTCTGTGAGATTTTCAGACTCGATAGAATCTCAAGAAATTCTGACCAGCTAGTAAGATGGAATTGATTTACTATATCAATAACTTTAATATTAGTCACTGTCACTATATAGTGTTATTTAAGCATTGGCTATTGCGTTTTTCACTACACTAATGCCATTTTGGTACCTATGGGCGTCATTCTGGCATTGGTTGATGCCATTCTGACACTTTCTGGTGCCATGCTGTCACTTGCTGGTGCCATTTTGACACTTGTTGGTGCCATTTTGACACTTTCTGGTGCCATGCTGTCACTTGCTGGTGCCATTTTGACACTCTCTGGTGCCATTTTAACACTTTCTGGTGCCATTTTGACACTTTCTGGTGCCATTTTGACACTTTCTGGTGCCATTTTAACACTTTCTGGTGCCATTTTGACACTTTCTGGTGCCATTTTGACACTTTCTGGTGCCATTTTGACACTTTCTGGTGCCATTTTGACACTCTCTGGTGCCATTTTAACACTTTCTGGTGCCATTTTGACACTTTCTAGTGCCACTTTGACACTTTCTGGTGCCATTTTAACACTTGTAGGTGCCATTTTGACACTTGTAGGTGCCATTTTGACACTTTCTGGTGTTATTTTGACACTTGTAGGTGCCATTTTGACACTTGTAGGTGCCATTTTGACACTTGTAGGTGCCATTTTGACACTCGCTGGTGCCATTTTGACACTTGTTTGTGTACTGTTTTGGCTATCATAAAAAGCTGTCTAATAAGTTCATGCATCATTACGCCGCTGCTTGACTGCTTTTGCTAAGTGTTTATCACTATATTTTGAAAGTGCACTGTTTTAGTTATTTCTTTGTTCGAGTTTAAGATTCCATTGTACTGAATACGTGCAGCTCTATCCTCAACTTCTGCGAGGTGTTTTGCAAACATGAAAAGAATGAGCTGAAAAGCACAAAATGAACGCTGGTGTGAGGACTATGACTAAAAGTGCACCATAGCGCTGCTACAGACTTTGTCGTCTGTCGGTGCGGGCCTTTTAAGTTTTTAGTTTTATTGAGGGCATTGATGCGGCAAATTCTTTGTCTTGGTTATTTGATGCAACTAATTAATACAATATCTAATAACGATGACACCGTTTACAAAAAAGGCTTTTCGTTGGTCGATGATAATGTGACCTTATCTTAAATTATTACCTTATCTTTTATGCCTACCTTATCTTTAACGGTTACCGTATCTTTAATTACTACCTTATCTTTAGTGGTTACCTTAATGACCTGCGGTTCATGCATGCAAGAACGTATTTAAAAAAACATGTTGACAATGGACTCGTCATTGATGCCAGCACACAATCAAAATGAAATATCGCTGAGCAATGTATTGCCGTACATGTACATGCATTTCATGTGCAAGGTTGACAGCTTAATTGCTTACATACAAGTTCATTGGAAATAAAAAATCGGCATCGCTGCCCAATTAATGCATGCTCACCCGCTCGCTCTGCTCTCATTGGCTGCGGCTGCCAGCCAATAGCCGGCCGGCCGGCTCCAGCCTGCTGATTGTAGGCAGAATGGCCGCCAGTCAGTTAGCAAGCACAGACGAGGCCAGCCAGCGCCGCAATCGGGTGTACACGGTGCCTAACGCCATCACTGCCGGCCGCCTTGTGGCTGCCCCTTGCGTAGCGGCCTGCGTGCTCTCCGGCAGCTACGCGCCCGCCGCCGCCATCACTCTGGCCGCCGGCCTGTCCGACGGTCTGGATGGTTGGATTGCCAGACGGTGGCCGAGTCAGCGCTCGCTACTGGGCAGCCTGCTGGATCCGCTGGCCGACAAGACTCTGGTTGCGGCGCTGTCTCTGTCACTCGGCTACGTTGGACTGCTGCCAGCTCAATTGGTTGCTCTGTACATCGGCCGGGATCTGCTTCTGATTGGCGGAACCGTTGCTGCCACTGTGACGGGCGGCGGCTCCGACTTGCTGGCCAAGGCGCAGGAAGTGCAGCCGCTGACCATCAGCAAGGCTAACACGGCGCTTCAGCTGGCCACCCTTGGCGGAGCTCTCTGCTGCCCGCTGATCGGCGCACCGTTCGATGCCGCGCCTCTCCAGCTGCTCTGGTGGATGTCCGCCTTCACCACCGGTTTGTCCGGGCTTGGCTACGCGCTGCACAGCCAGGTGCTGGAGGCTCAGCAGAGACTGTCCGCTAAGCCAGTAAAATCCGCTGCGCCCGAGGCTGAGGCGCCTGAGCCTGCGGTCAAGACACCGGCTTGATTGCACGCTAATGTCAAACTCAGCACTACCGTCAAATATATTTGAAAGAGTGGAGATGCTGCTCAGAGAGTGAGGGAGATGCTGCTCAGACAGTGAGGGAGATGCTGCTCAGAGAGTGAGGGAGATATATTCATTTTCTAATAATATCATGTGTTGCTGCTACTGCGAGTAGTGTCTGAATTGATTGTAAATCGCTTTTGGTCGTATAGCATTTTAAAAGATAATAATGGTCCCGTGAGACGGCGGGCCGTTGAAACATGGTGTGTTTCTTAGTTTTCTATTAAAATCAAACGATTTATTTTATTGGAACTTTAATGCGAAATAAACCGTCTTTCTTTTCTTCATTTTCTGAATCGCTTTCGAAATTTCCTTGCAAGAGAACTATGCTCTTTGCCTGTTGCTATGCGGAGCCATGCTCTTTGCCTGTTTCTATGAGGAGCTCTATGCATGTTGCTATGGGGAACTATGCTCTCTGTCTGTTGCTATGGGGAACTATGCTCTTTGTCTGTTGCTATGGGGAACTATGCTCTTTGTCTGTTGCTATGGGGAACTATGCTCTTTGTCTGTTGCTATGGGGAACTATGCTCTTTGTCTGTTGCTATGGGGAACTATGCTCTTGGCCGGTTACCGTAAGACAAGTAAGCCTATATAAAAATAAATCTAGACAATGAAGGCCCTTTATCAGGTATTATTTATGCATCACTGCCAGGTACATATATATGCATATGAAATAAACACGGTAAAAATCTTTCCAGCCATCCACAGCGCCCTACACAGGCTCATAGATCCTCTCATTCCGCCACCGTACAATGCTGACCGACGCTTTCTTCAGCGGGCTGGCCGCTTCGCCTCGCCGTCTGTCTCTGCTGCTCGCTGGGGCCGGAGCCGCCGCCGCGGCCGCCTACTTGCTGTCGGTCGCCTATCGACGTCGCCGTGGCGGCGGCAGGTCGATCCGGGGAGCTGGCGGAGCCGCGCGGCGCCGGGCTTTAAGACTTTCGGTGACCTCCGCCGAGCCGCTGCTGCACCTCCTGGAGCAGACGTGTCGCGATGAGCCTAGCGAACTGCCCGTCGTGTGCCAGTTCGGCGATACGAAGGTGCGTCGGTCGAGGCAATGAGACTATATATACTGGTGATCGCCTGAGCACACTTCACTCATCCTCAGGCAGTGTGCTCACTCTGCCTTGACATACAGAGCTCCCAATATGCAGAGCTTAGCTGACCCACCAACTCAATATGCAGAGCGTAGCTGACCCACCAACTCAATATGCAGTGCATAGCTGACCCACCAACTCAATATGCAGTGCACAGCTCTGACCCACCAACTCAATATGCAGTGCACAGCTCTGACCCACCAACTCAATATGCAGTGCATAGCTCTGACCCACCAACTCAATATGCAGTGCATAGCTCTGACCCACCAACTCAATATTCAGTGCATAGCTGACCCACCAACTCAATATGCAGTGCATAGCTGACCCACCAACTCAATATGCAGAGCATAGCTGACCCACCAACTCAATATGCAAAGCATCGCTCTGACCCACCAACTCAATATGCAGAGCATCGCTCTGACCCACCAACTCAATATGCAGAGCATCGCTCTGACCCACCAACTCAAATATGCAGAGCATCGCTCTGACCCACCAACTCAATATGCAGAGCATCGCTCTGACCCACCAACTCAATATGCAGAGCATCGCTCTGACCCACCAACTCAATATGCACAACAGCTCTGACCCACCAACTCAATATGCAGAGCATCGCTCTGACCCACCAACTCAATATGCAGAGCATCGCTCTGACCCACCAACTCAATATGCAGAGCATCGCTCTGACCCACCAACTCAATATGCAGAGCATCGCTCTGACCCACCAACTCAATATGCAGAGCATCGCTCTGACCCACCAACTCAATATGCACAACAGCTCTGACCCACCAACTCAATATGCAGAGCATCGCTCTGACCCACCAACTCAATATGCAAACCCAGCTGACCCAAATTAGCTCCCAATGCAAAGGATATCGAACCCCCTTACCCTCCCAGTGCCGCCTGGTGATGAAGAACCGACGCCGGGTGCTGGAGAAGCTGCAGTCGTTGATGAGAGGCGGCCCGGACGCCCTGGAAGTGATCACGGACTTCGACCACACGCTGAGCAAATTCAGTGAGAACGGCCGCCGAGTGCCCTCCTCGCACGGCATCATGGAGTCCTACCCTGACCTGTCTGCCGAGGACCACAAGTACTTCCGCGAACTGTACACCAAGTACTACGCCATCGAGATCTGTCCGGACATGTCCGACGAGGAGAAGCTGCCGCACATGATCGAGTGGTGGACCAGATCGCACGATCGCATGGTGCTGGCCGGGTTTCAGAAATCTGTGCTGGCACAGACTGTGGACGTGTCTGGCGTGGCTTTGCGGTGAGTTGCTGTCTGAGCTGACTGTCATTCTCCACTTCTCATCCTAAAATGATCCCCCAGTTCTGATCCTCAATTTATGATCCCCCAGTTCAGATCCTCAATTTATGACCCCCCAGTTCTGATCCTCAATTTATGATCCCCCAGTTCAGATCCTCAATTTATGACCCCCCAGTTCTGATCCTCAATTTATGACCCCCCCCCCAGTTCTGATCCTCAATTTATGACCCCCCCCAGTTCTGATCCTCAATTTATGATCCCCCAGTTCGGATTCTCAATTTATGATCCCACAGTTCAGATCCTCAATTTATTATCAATTATCTTTATGGCTCTCCAGCGACGGCTGGCATCAGTTCTTCGACCGCCTCGAGGAACTCGGCATACCCTGTCTAATCTTCTCCGCGGGCATCGGCGACATCATCCAGGAGATTCTGGTGCACTTCGACATTCGCGGCAAGCTGATCAGAGTGGTCAGCAACTTCATGCTGTACAATGAGAAGGTGAGACTCGCAGATATAAATTCGGGGCGAGGCTTACAGCAACGCGTCCGACTCTGGGGTCAAAGTGAGGTTTTACTGCTACTATCGCAGAGAGACGTTTACAGTCATCGTATCATATAAAGAACCTTAGGGAGAGATATCAGGAATTTCAGGGCGGGAATTATGGCTATCATATTAGGGTGAGATATCAAGCATCTCATAGTGAGATATCAATAATCTTTGGATGAGAGATTGAAGAGTTTAATCCGGTGGTGATCAGTCACTTGAAAACTCCCACTTCCAGCCCTTAAGCCTGGGAATTCAGTGATCACTTACTGATGCGGGCTCCTCTTCTTTGTCGGGCAGGTTCGTAGAGCTCTTCTCCTTTATGGGATCTTCCTCCGGAGTTAGAAGTCTTCTTGAATCCTAAAGTCGGCCGAACTTAGTCCGTCGACGTCAATATATTCCTCGAGTGCAGAAATCAATATATTCCTCGAGTGCAGAAATCAATATATTCTTCGAGTGCAGAAATCAATATATTCTTCGAGTGTAGAAATCAATATATTCCTCGAGTGCAGAAATCAATATATTCTTCGAGTGCAGAAATCAATATATTCCTCGAGTGTAGAAATCAATATATTCCTCGAGTGCAGAAATCAATATATTCCTCGAGTGTAGAGATGCGCCCTAATAATAAAGTCAACTCTATCACTATAACGAGGTCCTCCAGAAATGGCGTCTTCTAGAAATAACGGAATCGGAGTCGTGTGCTCCTATCGGTTACTCTAGGGTACCGAAATCAATCAATCAGTAATCGACTAAGAGTATCGGAATCGGTCTGCAGATCCTATCCAATCCCCCTAGGAAAAGGGAGGCCTCAATTTCAATAACTCAATAAATCGGCTGATCAGTAACGGTCGGCAATGACACAGCTCTCAATAATCGAATAACAAAGACTCAAATAACAAATACTCTAACAAAGGCGTACCAATTGGTATTTGTCTCTCACAGAGATATAGCCTTACTTGGCTGCTCTGGCTAAGCCCAAGATTTCTTAAGGCTGCTCCGAGTCTAAGGTTTCAGCTCGGATTTTCGCTTATATTTTTATACACAATTTTATTCGACTTTGAGCCCCAAACCGGTTTTATTGATAAGAATCAAGAAATGGACTTTGTCCTTTGACCGGTGGGGTTTTGAATAGAAACGTGTGAAGCTTGGGTCGCATTTAAGTTAAAATTTGCCATATTTGGAAATATAGGTTAAAAACCGGTTTTTCGGACTAT